>CM037152.1:5209785-5476356 GCA_020921065.1 Vaccinium darrowii
GTTATAAACTCAGGTAGATAATTGTAGGAACTGAAGTGATTTTATTCATTGCATTCAAGTACTTAAATAGAGGAGTACATGAACTAAACGTGGAGAAAAATAAGGAACTAACTGATAATGGGAGGAACCAACTGATAATGGAAGCACACAAATAGGAACAGACTCCTATAGACTTGCTCAGCTAACTAACTTCTACTAGGTACTAACAAACTCCTAAATAGTAGGATAAACCAAAGACTCAAAGACTTATTCAAACGTAAATTAAACTCAATTAAACTCTTAACACAAAGGCATATAAAACAGAGTCGAGCATATTGAAAACTTCGTTTCGCTGTAGTCTTGAGGTTTGTTAAAATTAGACTAAATTTATTTACTTTTCCGACTCCAGGAAACATTAAAGTAAAATAATGAAACAACATTCCAAAATATAGTTTTCAAAATATTAATGAAAAAAGATCACAAAGGTAAGAAAATGTTGTAGAGCAAAAAGCTGAACATTTTATAAAGCCATGCATACCTTAATATTGCCTAGTAATAGTTGTGTTTGGCAAGTTGGGTATGCAATTTTGTAAGTTTGGACAACCCCAAGGGGTTGGCAAAGTGGTCCTTGCATGCCTTGGGACTCACAGATTTGCTCTCATCTAAGGTCTCAGGTTCGATTTCCTTTACCAGCAAACTCTTGGGGGCCACTGGGGGTTATGCCCAGTAGTTACCTCCAGGGTCCCGAAATTGGTGGAGGTGTCAACAATTTATCCCGGACATCCAGTTATCAAATTCTTTTTTTAAGTTTGACAAAGGTAAATGATAATGTCAAGACTGATTTTGTTGGTACTAAAACTCCAATGCATAGGCTTGTACCACATGCAGATTAAAAAGCTTTTTATGCACTAGAGTTTTGACACAATTAAAAGCAGTTTTGACATTATCGCTACCCTTGGACAATGCATTCACGATTTCAAACTGGACATTTATACTAGGGTAGAGATGGAAAGCTTTTTAGGTACTTTTGTAATTACCATTTTCTTATCTGAGTTTTGCAAGTGTTATTTGATGCCACAGATGCGGATACACAAAGCAGCGAGAGTGATTTTACACTTCCTATTATACTTCGTAAGTTCATTCATAGAAAAATAGTTATGCAAATGACAGATGACAATATTATTCTAATTCATTATGTGACTGCTTTTCAACTTGCAGTTATATTATCTTTTCTCTTACCCGTGGGAGTAGCCGGCCTTGCGATGATCCCGGGGACGTTTAAAAAGGCATCTGTCGATGAAGAACCACCGGCTGAAAATGAGGCCAAGCTGAAAAGGGTATCTGTAGTTGAAGTACCACCACCGACTTTAAATGTGGTTCAAGTTTGGACAATCGATGCATCTACAATGGAGAACTTCCTCCAAGACTTGGCAAAGGAAAGACCGGTAAGATTCACTTCCCAACAGTTATGTAGCTTCACAAATAACTACTCAAAGGTGTTGGGTTCCGGAGGCTTCGGAAAAGTATACAAAGGACGATTCCCGCATGGAGTCAAAATTGCGGTAAAGGTCCTCAAAAAGAGCTTACCAGATAAAAGAGCTAGGGCGCAGTTCATGGCAGAGGTGAGCACTATTGGAAGGACATACCATATAAACTTAGTGAGGCTATACGGTTTTTCCTACGATAACTCAATGAGCGCGTTAGTGTACGAGTACATGGAAAATGGATCGCTAGATAAGCATTTGTTCAATGATGATACACAAGGAATTGATTGGAACAAGCTGCCTCAAATTGCGATTGGGACAGCAAGAGGTATAGCGTACCTTCATGAAGAGTGTCACCAGAGAATCATTCACTACGACATAAAGCCCGGCAACGTGCTACTCGATGCCAATTTTAACCCTAAGGTTGCGGATTTTGGCCTTGCAAAGATTTGCAATAGAGATAGCACACATGACTCACCGACCGGATATAAAGGGACCCCTGGTTATTCGGCTCCTGAGTTTCTACTCAATAATTACCCTATAACATATAAATGTGATGTTTACAGCTTCGGCATGCTTTTGTTTGAGATAGTGGGGAGGAGGAGGAATGCTAGAGTGGGTTCCACTGATAGTCTTGATTGGTTCCCGAAACTTGTTTGGGATGAGTATGAGAAAGACGAGCTAGCAACAATGATCCTTTCTCATGGAATACAAGAGAATGATAGAGAGAGAGCACAGAGAATGGCTATGGTGGCATTGTGGTGTGTTCAGGACTCACCAGAGGCTAGGCCACCAATGAATGTTGTGGTGAAAATGTTGGAAGGAGGAGTGGAGATCATGCCACCTCCTAAACCGTTCCATTATTTGTTTTCGGTAGGCATTAATGTGCTCAATCGACCTATTTATACTAGCAACCCTATTTATACCGGTAATAGTTCAGATTGTTCAACTGGCAGTGGAACTAATTCGTTTTGGTACAAGGAGCATACTGCACCAATCATGGCTAAGTACGAGATACAAATTGCCAGCTCATCTTAAGAAAAAGAAGACCATCGCAGTTTGTGCCCTAAAGAGAAGTCACGATCGATTGTTTCTTGTTTCTTCGTTTAATTGCATGTGAAGTTCACTGTCTCGCAATGTAATAAAATATTCAAATACACTTATATTTTTGCTTGGTCTTCTAGGAACCATCTTTTTTCCTAGTTTTATATTTATGCTTGATCTTCTGGGAACTATCTTTTCTAGTTTTGGGATGAAGGCAAGAAACACATGATGATTTTTTTTTCATAATGAAATGGAAGACCAATTTGGCTTAGAGAATGACCTGTAATACAAATGTGTTCCGATGTTCATTTTTCGTACCTAGCATTTGAATAGACTGGCCCCTTTCAATGAGCTGATTGAATCATATTGATAGGCAGGAAGTAAACCATACCAAAAGTAACCGCTAAACTCCTTGTGTTTTTATTGAATAAGCTTCCTTGAGCATAGCCTCCGTGGTTCTGGTGATTTCCCAAATGTTGTGGGCCTCAAGGAAGCTTATTTAGAGATCAAACCAGTCAATACTATGGAAAGTACCAAAATCGTCAATTTTTTAATAACAATGTAGCTAAGATAGCAAGCGGTCAGAACGTACATGCGACAAATCGAACTCAAACTAGGGGCAACACAAATCAGAGTTATCAATTTGAGAATAAGGGTTACCAAAAGCCCCGATTTCTAGGGGACGAGGAAACTAAGAGAACAAGAGGCCAGTACAAGCATGCTACAAATCAATTTCAAAGAAGAAGCAATACAAATCAGGGTTATCGATTCGAGAAAAGGGTAAAACAAGTATGGAGAAGGAAGGTTATCACTGAATCAAGCGGACAAGGTGAAATTAGCGCTATTGAACTCCAGCCATCGGGTAATGGATGGCTTCACCAAAGTTAGATTGGAAGGCTGAAGCGTCTAATTTCAGCTCAAATGATGGCAGAGGTGTTTAGGAAAGAAAAAAGTGAGAATATTCAGGTTAAACCAATTGGGGGAGATTTGTGATAATTATCTTTATGGATGAGAAGGAGAGAGATGGTGTTATCAAGGAAAAATGAACAGAAAATTGGCTTGATGAGCTAAGGCCCTGGAACGGAGAAGCAGCCCAGATGGAAAGATTCGTGTGGCTAGGTTGCTACGGGATGCCATTGAATGTGTGGAATTTCCCTACCTTTAATGTTATTGGGAGCAAATGGGGTGATTTCATAGAGGTTGATGATAAAACTCTGAGACAAGAATCTTACGACAAAGCTAGAATATTGATCATGACAAAGAATGAGGAGAAAATTGAAGGTCAGATCCAGCTGGGGATTAATGGGAGGAAGTTCAAGGTAAAGGTGAAAGAGGAGGAAATGTTCAGGGTCTTTGAGCCAGAGCTTCAAGCAACCATTTCTTAGTCCAAGGTCGAAGATGATGAGGTGGATAGATCAAAGGTTGACAGGGATGACAGAGTGGAAAAGGAAGACCATTCAATAAATGACATGGAAGTACAAGGGAATAAGGAGGCTGACAAGGATGTTAACATGGAAGATGGAAGTGGCAGGTTGTTAGAACATGCATGGACTAATAATAACTGTGTGAGACAATTAGTTAATAAACAAGAAAAGGTGCCTGATGTAATGATAAATGTGGCTCCATCTAACCTAGAAATACAAGACCAACATTCACTTATTCGAATACAGAATAGGTCAAAGGATTTAGAGGAGGCCGAAGCATTAGTTGAGGTGAAATCAAACACATCCCATGGGTTGGATTCAATAGTGGAAGATTCATGTGACCCAATAAAGGAGACATACCTTAACAAACTTCTACAGCAAAAAACCCAAGAAACCCAAGAAGTTGAAGTCCAATCAAAGGAAAGGATGGAATATGTGGTGCAACAAAAGGTGGTTGGGGAAAATGGCTTAGAGATTGAGGATCATCTAAAGGAATTAGAAAGCAATATTTTGTTGATGGATGGACCAGTGGTATTGGGATCAAGGAATAACATACGGGCGTCTCAAATTCCAAGCATAAACCTTCAAGTGGAGCTGAATCCTAGAGAAGCCAGGAAAGCATTGAGGAAAAGAACCTCTCAAAGTTGCGATTCTGCTGACAACACAAATGGTGTCTCTGGTTTGCAAAGTTTCCAACAGAATATCGTCCTTCAAGAGCTATATGCTAATACAATAGTTGGTGATAAGCTTGGGATTGAATACACGGATATTGATATTAGATACATGAAGAAGTTGATTGAAGTTGAAACATCTAATAGATTTGCTCCTTTGCAGTGGAGCAACTCTAAGCACTGAAATTCCTCCAAACAAAGAGAGAGAATTGAAAGGGGATTCAAGAATAAAGATGTGGAGAAGTTTGTTTCCTATATGTGTAGGGAAGCATTATGGAAGGGTTGTTGATGTTGTGGTGAAGAATCAAGCGCTGTGTTAGGAATATAAGCAGGGACTGGGCCGCAAGTCTTTGCAGATACATTTACATGTCTAAGATGTTGTATTTTTGGTTGTCTAATGTTTGTGGATCCTGTGGTAAGTTTCAATGGAGGCAGTTAAATTTCTAGAATTATAGGTTGCCCTGCAGTCTTGAAATTGTTGCTGCTGTTATTTGAGAGATTTCTCCTCTCTTGGCAAGCCAAGAATCTTTTTCTGATCTATATTCAGCTTGCCAAGTCTCCTATTCATTTTGGAGATTCTTTTCTATGTTTACTGGTTCATTGTCAAAGTTTAGATGTTCATTATTTTTGGTCGGTCTACTACTGCAGTGAACTAGTGCTGCTTCCGTTTGTTCAATCTCATGCTATTTGGTTCAGTAGTGATGGTGCTGTGATGTGTGTTTTTGGTGTTGTTAATGGATGTGGGTGATGCTATTGATGCTTTAATTGGTGCATTCAGAGATTGAAGCTGTCTGGGTATGGTTCCTTGTATTGCCTTGTCGTTTAGATGTATTGCCTTGTCGTTTCCTTGCACTTGTGCTTGGGTATGGTTCCTTTCTCTCGATGTACCCTTTGTCGAGTTTTAATAAATCTTTGTTGCCGATCAAAAAAAAAAACAAAACAAGCACAGCATGTTGTGCCTTCATTATTACTACTTGTCTGATAAAGGAATTCCACCCGAGTAAAAAGATTCTGTTTCACTTTGTTAGAACCAATTTACAAGAAACCTTTGACAGTATGTATACATTGACGGGAGCTTCTGCAGTGGAGTCCGATTTTTTACACCGACCCAAAAAGTAGGTGAACATTAACCACTTTCTTATTAGTTCATACTAACTCACAAGCTCACTTTGTTGTTTTGAGAATGGTCACAAGCTTATTCTATGTTATGTGTTCAATATATAAATGAGGATAAAATTCAAAACTTACCTATTTATATTAAAATCACTACCCACTAATGTTTTAACAATTTTTACAGAGGAAGTGTTGCGAGAATTCCATAACTCCCCACTGTAATATTTCAAAACAACAAGCTCATATCAAAACAACAATTATCTTTTATCTGTTATTTCTTGTCTTAGTACGTATATTACATCGTTTGAAGCGCTAATTAATATTTAATTATTTGTGAGACCAAAGAAGCTTTGGAAACTGAAGATCCAAATAGCAACTCAAGAGGGGGGTGAATCGGGTTTCACAACCAAAATAACACTTTAAAAAAATAAATGCAAGACTTAGTGAAAAATAGATGTAGCAGCAGATAGAGCAAGCACAAAAGTGATAGGAAATTGAGAACTGACAGAAGTTACGGAATTGAACTAAATGAGATATAAACAAAAAGTTCATAATGCATGCAACTATGAGGTAATCAGTTAGTGCACTTAGGTTCATACTTAAATGTGACTTAAACAGATTAGTCATGCAATTCAGATAAGTAGACGGGAAAATAAAAAGTGTAGGGGAGAGAAATAAAACATAAAATTTATTGTGGTTCAGTCCGCAACTTTACGGCCTACTCCACTCCCTAAGAATCCTACTCGAGAATTGTTGCACTATCTCCAATAGTAAATTACAACCTTCTAGCTTCACGGGTGTTAGAGGACCTTTACAAAGAGCGATTACTCCGAATCCACTCCAACTAGCTAAGAATCCGGCGCTAATTAAACCTAACCCCCAAATGATTTTAATTTCTTCCTAAAAATCACTCACAAAAAGGGCAACAATTTTAGGGAAACATGAGATGCAAAATGTCATGGATGGTTACACAATAGGCTATCTAAAAAAAAAAAAAAAATTACTTTATACACATGTATATGAATGGTTACTAATTTTTTTTAAATGCAATCGTGACATGCAAAATGTCATGTCACGTGTGATGCACGTGCAAATTAAGATTGGGGTCTTTCAGGTCAATAGGTTTTTCATTATATGCATAGAAGCGGATTTGCCTTTGCATTGATAATCTCTTTGATTTTAACAATTAATCAACTTTTTTTTTTGGTTGAAATCTACAAATGACGATGAAATCATTTACCACAAATGGCGATGAAATCCGTATGTGATGATGAAATCCACAAATGACGATGAAATCCATAAATGATTTAAAAACACTCCAGTCTCCTATTCCCTGGCTTAACCCCCCTTTGAACCTACAATAAAACATTGGAAATTCCCCTTCCACCTTCCTTGCATACTCTCTCTCTCTCTCTCTCTCTCTCTCTCTCTCTCTCTAAGTAAAGCAAAGGATGAGGGGAGAAGAAAGAAAGGAAAAAGGCCAGTGCTACTGCAGCATTTAGTGGTGAAAGCGGAGTCCTCATATGGAGAGTACCTTCGCCTGATTGTTGGTATGTATCTTTTTACAGGACTAACTTCTAATGATATTAATACATGATAAGATAATTCTGTGAAAAAAACAAAGATCTATATAAAATTGGATGAACATCGCATCAGTTGCCAATTATTCTAAATATTTGTCCCCAAATTGGTTTTAGACCGCAAATTTTTGTTCAAAAAATGGGAATCATAATTGAATGTGACTTATATTAATATTAAAAAAACAACAACACGAAATAAATCACTTTTAGTGTCTAGCAGTAGAAGATTTATGTTTGAAACGTTAGATATTTAGGTCCGAATCACCAAGGGGTGGTTGATTTTTAGTATATTTTTCTTTTTGTTAAATGAATGCTCGAGTTTATGAACTTGGGTCACCTGATCAGGGCCTGCTCAAGACAATTAGGGGTCTAAAGTGGCAATCTAAAATAGGTTTTTTCTCATAAGTTTCTATATATTTAAACTGTACATTTCTAGCTTTTTTAGATGCAAAATTAGTAGTGGATCTTTGTAGTCAATTTGCTACCAAAACGTAACATGTTCTACTGTTAATATTGCTAATCCATTAAACTTTTCTTGTGACAATAAATTAGAATAACCATTACAGAACATATACCATGCATGCCTTTTTCTTTTTCAAAATTTTGTTTGCTGCTTCACTGGCCTAATGGACCCTGGTTCACCTAATATATAATTTAATTTTTTCCCTTGTTATTGATAGTGTCAAATTAATACTTTTATTGGTAAAATGGTCACTTAATTATTCTAAAATCCTAAAAACAAAACTACATTTTATTGATGGAGTGTCCGAATATAAAATGAGTATGTTTTTGTCAGCTGTATTTAATTTGTTAAAATATAAAGCAATCACATATAATTAATAGGTTCTTGTATAGTAGTAACTTCTTGTAAAGTTATCTGTTTAAATTTGTATTTTATAGTTTGTTAAAATATAAATGTCCTTGGAGGTAAAATTGGTACTTAATTTTTTCTTGTTATTGATAGTGTCAAATGAATATTCGAAATATTGTTTTTATATTCGATCGGACCAATAACAATGATTTCCACGTTTCGAGCTTGCTATAGGCCCCCAAAAGTTCACATCCTATTCCCACGTCACCATATATGTCCACTCAATAACAGGGAGCCACATGTGATCCCACCTTGATTAAAAAAAATAGACAAATTACGTATCTTGATGTAACATATTCCTTTAGTTCTAGAGTTACTCCATCCGTTTTAAATTGGTCGTCTCTTATTAAGTTTGAGATGTTCCAAAATCTTTACTTCTTTTTTAAAAGTCAAAATAGAATGTATTCTTCCAAATAAGTCCGTTTTACCAATAATAACGATTCCATTCAAACGTTGAAATAATAAGGGCATTGTTGGTTTGAACAGGAAAAGTAAAACAAGTTACAATAACTTGAAACATCCTAAATGGTTAAACTAGGCTTCAACTCCCGATCGATCCATGGTCGAACCCCAATAAACTCTTAACCACTCTTGACGGCCTTAACGATTTTGTCAAAAATGGGAATAAACAGATCCTAATAGACATATCGGAGACAACACCAAACAAAGAATTAAGTAGCAGTACCGCATGGTTTAATGGTTGCTTATCTGAGTTTTTCAAATGTTATTGATGCCACAGAGATGTCTACCGATGATGATTACTACTATGCTTCTTCACCACCGAGCATCGATACAGGGACAACGGCTGCTGGCGGTAAGTTCATCCACAGAAATAAAAGTTTGCGATATATATATATATTTGTCATTCGTCATTCTTAATCATTAAATGGGCGAGGGGAAGTGAGACTTGATCCCAGGATGCAGTGTGGGGTATCCAAGAGCTCTACCTCTACCGCGTGCAATGTTTTAAAAACCGAACCGTAACGGACCGGCCGGTTCAACCGGTTAGCTCGTCAACTGGCCCTTCGTCCGGTTCAGTTTCATTCAAAAACCGCTTCTTTCCAAAAACCGGTCTGAAAAATGAAAACCGTTTAAGCCGGACGGTTGAACCGCCAACTCGTTCGAACCGCCGCCGGGTCAATCAACCCG
Organism: Vaccinium darrowii; assembly: GCA_020921065.1. NCBI lineage: Eukaryota > Viridiplantae > Streptophyta > Magnoliopsida > Ericales > Ericaceae > Vaccinium > Vaccinium darrowii. The sequence continues at coordinate 5,219,101 of CM037152.1, forward strand.
GACCGGGAAATTTTGAACTGTATTCAGCAGTGAGCCGTTGCGAGCTCACACGCCTTTTGATGATGCGCTTCATTGATGGAAGGCTTCTCCACCCTTTATTGAAGGAAAAGCAAAGATTGGCCATTTGTCAAACCTTAGAAAAAAGATAAAGGATTTAATACGTAGAGTATAATTTTAGCACTCCACGCATTGGTAATCACTCTAAAATTTATCTTTTAATGTGTTTTGAAACACTATTTTCAAAACAACACAAATTTTGGAGTATGGTTATCGAAATGTGGAGTGCTATAACCATTTCCCCTATATAAAAGTACATCAATTTCAAATTTTAGCAAATCATTAGCCGGCAGTTTTTTTTTCTTTTTCCCTTGAATATATTGGCCGGCACAAGTTACGTGACTAATTAGCATATTGTAAATGTCTCTAAATAATGCTTGAATATGCAAAACCGCGCTCGGATCAAAATCAACTACTCATTTCGTCCCATATTACTTGTCAATAGTTATCATGTATTCTATTTTGAGATATCCCGAAATTCCTTGTCCTCTTTGGAAAGTCTAATTAAAATATGTAAATTTCCTCTCAAAATGCCATAGTTCGGAAGGCAGTTCAATACTTCTTTTTTCTGAGCAGCAAAAAAATTTATTAATCAAATGTTGGGATTACAAAAGATTAAAAGGACAAGAGCACATGTATCGCAATGCGAAAGAAGCATCCCAACAAGGTTAGCACCCTAAACTCGCGACAATCATATGCCACTCAAGCCCTAAGAGCAAAAGTTGACAAGAAAGCAGTCTAAGCTCAAAATGGAGCCATAGCATAGCTAGCCAACCCCCCCACCCATAGCTAGACCACATCAGATTGGGGATGGCCAAATCCAATTACACCTACTAGCAATACAATTAGAAAAATCAACAGCATCATGAGATAAATATCACACGTAGTAGGGCTAGGGCAGCATTAATTTGTGTCATATAGCAGATCCTCCATGAGCAGATATCAGACCATCCAAATAGAGCAATTAGTTCTGCAGCCTTATTGGGTGCAAAAGCCAATAGAGCCCTGCTCCCATTTCATGATAAATGATAGATATTTCAAGTTGACGGCAGGATCAAGATTTCAAAACGTTGTTGGGGTACCTGTACCCAGTTGACTTAAAAAAAACCCAAACGTTTTGGCACTTGTACCTTGATTTTGGGGTTCCTGTACCGGAGTGTTTTCAGTAGAATTTTTGACAGATTTTTAGATTTGAGGGGATCTCAACCCAATCAAGAAAACATGAAATTAACCAAAGATGTGCTTCAAAACACTACACAAACATTTAGAGAGATTAGAAAAGAACCCCTACCTCAAAGATTAAGCTCCAATTGATCAAGATCAAGACCCAATTTGAAACCCTAGCTCCAAACTTGAGCCAAACCCAAATGCAAGCTTCCAAGCAAAACAAAACGCAATCCAAACTTCAAATGGCTTGATTATGTATGTGGGTGCGTGGATCTATGCTTTGGTTGAGTGAGAGAGGTGAATTTGAGAGAGTTTTGGAGCGAATTTTAGAGAGAGAGTGGGAGGGAGGGGGTGGGCTATATCAAAGAGAGGAGGGGAAATGTTTTGTCTCTCCTCTCACTTGGTATTTATGCCCCAAATTTGAATGATTACACTACACATCCTCTAGCCACGTGTGTGTTACCAAAGTTTCCCCATTCAAACTATTTCACACAGTAACCCATTTTCAACTTTCAAAAAAGGAATTTCATATAATTGCCCAACTTAATTTTGAAAAGATTTTCGTAAACCCGGGTCTTCACACGGTAAATGTTATTTACCCTACAATAATTCATTATCCACACTGATCGATACGACTATTTTCAACTTGCATGCAGCCATAGTAGGGACTCTCGTACTTGTAATAATGGGCATTATCTCATGGACTTGCGCGAGGAAATACAGAAGGGCAATGGCCGCTACAGTACAACAACAACAAGACGTCGCTAGAGTACCATCAGCCTGGAATGTGTCTCAAGTTTGGAATACCGATGCACCTACAATGGAGAGGTTCCTCCAAGATTTGGAAAAGAAAAACACGGTAAGATTCACAGCCCAACAGTTATGTAGCTTCACGAATAGTTACTCAAGGGTGCTGGGTTCGGGTGGGTTTGGAGTAGTTTACAAAGGACAATTCCCGAATGGAGTCAAAATTGCAGTAAAGGTCCTCAAAAGGAGCTTACCACATAAAAGAGCCCAGGAATAGTTCATGGCAGAGGTGAGCACTATTGGAAGGACTTACCATATGAACCTAGTGAGGTTATATGGATTTTCCTACGATCACGTAATGAGTGCATTAGTGTACGAGTACATGGAAAATGGATCGCTGGATAAGTATTTGTTCAAGGATGATGCACATGGAATTGACTGGAATAGGCTGTCTGAAATTGCGATTGGGACGGCAAAAGGAATAGCTTACCTTCATGAAGAGTGTCAGCAAAGAATCATTCACTATGACATAAAGCCCAGTAACGTGCTGTTGGATGCCAATTTCAACGCTAAGGTTGCAGATTTCGGCCTTGCAAAGATTTGCAATAGAGAGAATACCCATGACTCTTCAAGAGGATATAAAGGGACCCCTGGTTATTCAGCTCCAGAGTTTCTACTCAATAACTACCCTATCACATACAAATGCGACGTTTACAGCTTCGGGATGCTGTTGTTTGAGATAGTGGGGAGGAGGAGGAATGCTAGAGTGGGTTCCACTGATAGCTTGGATTGGTTCCCCAAAATTGTTTGGGATGAGTATGAGAAAGATGAGATGGAAACAATGATCCTTAAAATAGAAGAGAATAACAGAGAGAGAGCAAAGAGAATGGCTATGGTGGCATTGTGGTGTGTTCAAGACTCACCAGAAGCCAGGCCGCCAATGAATGCTGTGGTGAAAATGTTGGAAGGTGGAGTCGAGATCACGCCACCTCCTAAACCGTTCCATTATTTGTTTTCGGTAGGCATTAATGTGCTCAATCCACCTATTTATACAAGTAATCCTATTTATACCGGCAAAAGTTTGGACTGTTCAACTTGCAATGGAACTAATTCGTATTGGTACAAGGAGCATGCCACACCAATCATGGCTAAGTATGAGATACAAATTGCCAGTTCATCATAAAAAAAGTAGACCATCGTAGCTTGTACCCAAAAGAGAAGTCATGATCGTTTGTTTCTTCTTTAAGTTGTGAAGTTCGCTGTCTCTACAATTGCCCAAGACTTGGGCAATGTAATCAAATATTCAAATACACTTACATTTTTGCTTGGTCTTCTGGAAACCATCTTTTCTAGTTTTATATTTATGATTGATCTTCCGGGAACTATCTTTTTCTAATATTTGGGTGGAGGCAAGATTCACATGACGTGTTTTTTTCCATAAAGAAATGGAATACCAATTTGGCATAGAGAATCAATCAATCCATCATTACCCTATAGAAATGTGTTTTGCCTACGAAATTCTCTAACCCCCAATCCCAATTTTCAATTCTTTTCCACTTACAAAAATCCACGTGGAACATGGACCTCACTTACTTCTAACACCCGTCTGTCCACTCCCACAAACCTACTCATGTGCCCACTCCTAGAAAACTCTCACTCACAACATCAAATTTTGAAAATTGGTACCAAACAAAAAGAAGAAGAAAAAACTCCCACGTCCATGGCAGTTACCTTCCCCCTCCCAGATATCACATGATGATTGGCAGACTTTTCGGGAAAAAACTCCCATGTCCATGGCAAGTTTGTGTAAACTATTTTTCCATCTGCAACACTGAAATTGGGTGTTCCGGAACATGATTGAAGGATATATATATTTTACAAATAATTACTTCGTACTATACATATTTATAGGACTTCGTACTATAAATTGTTAACTTCATTAATGAATAATGTGCTTCTACGTGTTCCCGTGCATAGAACGGGCTCAACGCTAGTGACCTTTAATACAAATGTGTTCCGATCTTCATTTTTCGTACCTAGCATTTGCTCAACAGATTGGCTCCTTTGTATGAGCTGATCGAATCATATTGATAGGCAAGAAGTAAACCATACCAAAAGTCGGATTTGAGTTAGAGTAGGGTAATGTAGATTCTTCTAACGGCTGTGAAACCCTAACCTCGTTGTTTGGTGAGGTACCTTCTGTTTCCCTTTCGCTTGACAGGGTGCCGTTCTTTTGGCTCTTTGTTGTCTGTGCTTTTTCGCTTCTGGTTTTTCCTCTGTTTGGGCTGTTCTTTTTTGGGGCTGAAGCTTTGGTCGTTTACATTTAGTTTATAGTTTTTCATCAATGGGTGGTATAGAAGTATTTTCTCCAGAGACCACGGGTCAGAATTTGTGACACTCTTTGCGGATAATTTGCTGGATGAATGGATATTGTTTGGATGCGACAAATTTTTGATGGTTCTGGTAAGGTTATGGATGTTTTCATCTCTTATAAGAAAAGCTTAAGGTCCAATATGAAGTTTGGGTTTATTCGCTTTAAGTTCAGAGATGAGGCTTTAAGGGCTATTCAGAAATTGTTTGGTTTGTGAGATTTTACTCTTATAGAAATCATAAGATTTATGTTAAGTTTGTGAGATTTAACCCTCCCAGAGCTAACACTGATAAAAAGTCTCATACTAAGGATGTTGTATCAGCTAGAGGAAAAGAAAATCGAGCCATCAGTTCTGAAATTGGAGATGCTTCTAGACCTTCTTTTGCGGAAGTGGTGAAAGGGTTGAACTCATCTCCTTCCATGATTTCTATCAAAGCTTTTGAAGAGCTAGTTGGGGAGGAGGGGGGATTGGTTGTCGAGAAGTATTGTTGCAAAGGTACCCCCTCGCAGATTTATTGAGTCAATCAGAGATACCTTCTTTACTGAAGGTGTTTTTGATATTCAAACTAGATCTATGGGGGGTAATTATGTAGTGCTCACTTTTCCCTCCTTCGAGGATATGAAGTTTATGATTGAGGGTCCCCAAGTTAATTGGTTGGGTAACTTCTCTGAGGAGATTCGGCAGTGGAGTTCTAATTTCACTTTTGATGCTTCACGCCTAGTTTGGGTTAGCTGTTGCAGAGTGCCTTTGCATTCAAGGAATTCTGAAACTTTTTTTAATGTTGGAAGGATTTGGGGAGAGGCGATTACTCTTGACGATGGAACTTCGAGAGGTTTATCCTTCTCTGCCGGAAAAGTGCAAATTTCTACCAATTTCTTTGAAGTGATTAATCAAAGGATTCTCTCACAACCACAAATCCAGAAAAAAAGAGCAAACATGAGCTCTGTCCAGGTTCAAATAAAACAAAATGAATAAAATTTAGCTGCTGATCAATTCCAATAAGCTTGACTCCCAATGTTATCGTGCAATCATGGTAGTATATATCAAAAAACAGTCTCCTAAGTTGAGTCACCAGCTTGGAGACAAAAAGCTTGGATGTGGCAAATATGAAGTCGCCAGCTTGAAGGAAGGTGGGATGGATGTTGTGATTCCAGATCCCCCAATTGATTCTTATCATCAGCTGTTTTTGGACTGAGAGGATTGTGATTCCTGAACCATCATCAATCTACGAGAGTGAAAGTTATAGATATATTCAGAGTGTAGCAATCACCAAAACAGGACTGACCAGGCTCAAAGACAGACTCAAAAAGACAAAGACAGAAAACATAAAACTCTTAATTAACCCTTGAAGCCTCAGAAAACCAAGAAACAAAAAACACAAACAAGACTGACTCTCACCCCAAAGAAAACACACAAAGAAAACTACAACCATGACCGCAAAAAACCCAGAGAAAACAACAAAACCAGAAAAAACCCCCAAGAACAGACCTACAAACTGGGCACAAGCTACAAGAGACAGACAAACACAAGAAAGAGAAAAAAAAGAAAAAACTCGGGGATAAACCCAGAAGAAAAGACAAGACTAAAACAAAAACCCAAAAACAAAACCTCACCCAGAACAAAGCCCAATATGAGAAACATCAAGAGTCAAAAGTCCATCAGTTTTGACAACTTTAAGCTTCTAATACCAGAGAGACATCTTTTGAAATCTTCCACAGTGTATGATTTTAGATCAAAACATGACTTTGTCCAAATTGCTGCCAATTTTTTTGCAGTTTTCTACAATTTCCATTTCATCCTCGGCTTTATTTCTAAAGACAATATGATTCCTTTCCAGCCAAAGAGTCCATAACGCAGCATAGACACTGATTTCCCAGCAGTTTTTCTCAACACTCTTAGAATGAAAGGAAGACCACCAGCACATCAATTCATATAGGTTTGAAGGGCATACCCACTCAGTCTCCCACCACCTTATAATCTGAGACCATGTTCTCCATGAGATTGAGCAGTGTAATAAGAGATGGACTGCAGTTTCTACATCCAATTGACAGAAATCAATTCTTCCCCTTGTTGAACTAGATTTCTCTTGATCAACTCACTTCCTGTTGCTAACTTGTCTTGAATCGCTTGCCATGTAAAGATCTCCACTTTATAGGGGCAGACATTTTTCCAAATAAGCTTGCATTTTGGCTCGATGGGGTTCATTACATTTGTGGCCTGTTCCCATTTTCCATAGCAAGACTTTACTGGAAAGTTTCCTATACTTTGATCGCATCACCATCTTAACTGGCCCTCCACTTGGTTATGAATGGCCACATCTCCTAGCATCTGCTGTAGTAAGGTCAATTGGCCCATTTCCCATTGAAATAGATCTTCTAAACTGTAGATTCCAAGTCAAATTTGAGTTATCATATATCTCATACACTTTTGCTTATTTCTGAATGGACAGAGAATAAAGTCCTAGGGAATGCCTTTTCCAGATTGATATCACCCAACCAAGTATCAGTCCAGAAAGCAGTAGATTGCCTGGATGCCACCTTTTTGAAAAATCCATCTCTAACTATTCTAGCAATCTCAGAACCCTCTCCAATTAGTGATGCTATATCACCCCAAATCTGAGAAAATCTGGATAAATTGGAAGGTTTCGTAGGCAAACAGTTGGAATCCTCAATTCCAAACTTAGCAATACGCTTTGTAATATTTTATGTACGATTTATGACATTTTGGTGGGCATTGCAACTTTCATTAAACAAAAAAAACATAACTTTTTATTTATAAGAGACAATCGATTCGTTATATTTTTTAGGGTTACGTATGATACATATCTAAATAGAGGTTTGCGTTATAGCCTTTTCCGTTCCTCTATAGGTTTTTTATTATATGCATAGAAGAGGATTTGTCTTTGCATTGAGAATCTCTTTGATGGTAACTATTAATCAACTTTACTTTTTTTGGAAATCAACAAATGACGAGGAAATCCGCAAATGATGAGGAAATCCACAAATGACGATGACATTCGTAAATGATTTCGTTCATTTGTCTCTAGTCTGACATTTTCTTTGATTGTCACAAACAAAGAAACCCACTCACTCTAAAAATATTTTGGACGGTCCTGATTTTAAAGAAACAAAGAGGATAAAGAAATAGGATAGAGAGAGGGAAAGGTTTGGGACTTGGGAGTAATCTTATCCGTCCAAAACACTTTTAGACAGCCAGGATACGTGCTCAACACCACGTGTACCATACCCAATCGGCACCCAAGTTTTTCTCATCCTATTTGAAAGCACTCCAGTCTCCTACTCCCCAGGCTTAACCCCCCTTTGAACCTACAATAAAACATTGGAAATTTGCCTTCCACCTTCTTTGCATACTCTCTCTAAGTAAAGGAAAGGATGAGGGGAGAAGAAAGAAAGGAAAAAGGCCAGCGTTACTCCAGCATTTAGTGGTGAAGGCAGAGTTTTCATATGGAGAGTATCTTTGCCTGATTGTTGGTATGTGATCACTCAACTCAATAAAATCTTTTGACATGACTAAGTTCTAATCATATTAATTCTGCAAAGAAAACAAGCATCTATATAAAATGGGAAGATGAACAAGATTATTCTAAATATTTGTCTCCAAATTGGTTTTAGACAACAAGTTTTTGTCCAAAAATGGGACCCTAATTGTGTGTGAGTTATAGTAATATTTAGAAAACAAGAAGAAGAAAAAAAAAAATCACTTTTAGATGTCTAGCAGTAGAAGATTTACGTTTGAAACGCCAGATACTCAGGTCTGACTAATGAAGGGGTGCTTGATTTTTATTATGTTTTTCTTTTTGTTGAATGAATGCTCAAGTTTATGAATTGGGTCACCTCAGGGCCTGCTCAATGAAATAGGTATCTGTTTCTGCTAAAAGATTCGGAGGAGGTCGGTGTAATTTACCCTGCAATAATTCCTCATCCACTGGTGTGACTATTTTCAACTTGCAGCCATAGGAGGGACTCTCCTACTCCAAATAATGATCATTATTTTCCTCGCACCCGTAGTAGTGATAATGGGCATTGTCACATCGACTTGCGCGTGGAAATACAGAAGGGCGATGGCCACTGCAGTACAACCGCAACAAGTCGTTGCCACAGTACGATCAGCCTTGAATGTTTCTCATGTTAGGAATATCGATGCACCTACAATGGAGAGGTTCCTCCAAGACCTGGAAAAGAAAAACCCGGTAAGATTCACAGCCCAACAGTTATGTAACTTCACGAATAATTACTCAAAAGTGTTGGGTTCGGGTGGGTTTGGAGTAGTTTACAAAGGAAAATTCCCGAATGGAGTCAAAATTGCAGTAAAAGTTCTCAAAAGGAGCTTACCACATAAAAGAGCCCAGGAGCAGTTCATGGCAGAGGTGAGCACTATTGGAAGGACTAACCATAAAAACCTAGTGAGGTTATATGGTTATTCCTACGATAACTCAATCAGCGCATTAGTGTACGAGTACATGGAAAAGGGATCTTTGGATAAATATTTGTTCAAGGATGGTGCACACAGAATTGATTGGAATAAGCTACCTGAAATTGCGATTGGGACGGCCAAAGGAATAGCTTACCTTCATGAAGAGTGTCAGCAAAGAATCATTCACTATGACATAAAGCCCGGTAATGTGCTATTGGATGCCAATTTCAATGCTAAGGTTGCGGATTTCGGCCTTGCAAAGATTTGTGATAGAGAGAACACCCATGACTCTTTGATAGGATATAAAGGGACCCCTGGTTATTCAGCTCCAGAGTTTCTACTCAATAATTACCGCATCACATACAAATGTGATGTTTACAGCTTCGGCATGCTTTTGTTTGAAATAGTGGGGAGGAGGAGGAATGCTAGAGAGGGTTCCACTGATAGCCTGGATTGGTTCCCCAAACGTGTTTGGGATGAGTATGAGAAAGATGAGATGGCAACAATGATCCTTCCGCTTGGAATAAGAAAGAATAATAGAGAGGGAGCACGAAGAATGGCTATGGTGGCATTGTGGTGTGTCCAGGACTCACCAGAGGCCAGGCCACCGATGAATGCTGTGGTGAAAATGTTGGAAGGAGGAGTAAAGATCAGGCCACCTCCTAAACCGTTCCATCTTTTGTTTCGGGCAGGCATTAATGTGCCCAATCCACCTATTTATCCCAGTAAACCTATTTATACCAGCAACAGTTCGGACGGTTCAACCGGCAATGGAGATAATTTGTATTGGTACATGGAACATACGACACCAATCATGGCTAAGTACGAGATACAAATTGCCAGTTCTTCGTAAGAAAAAAGACAATCATAGTTTGTACCCTAAAGAGAAGTCAGGATTGATTGTTTCTTCGTTAAATTGTGAAGTTCACTGTCTCTACAATTGTCCAGGACTTGGGCAACGTAATAAATGTTCAAATACACTTATATTTTTGTTTGGTCTTCTGAAAACCATCTTCTCTAGTTTTATATTTTTGTTTGATCTTCTGGGAACTATCTTTTCTAGTTTTGGGATGGAGATCATAAACACATGATGAGGTTTTTTTTTTTGTTTTTTGCCATAAAGAAATGTGTGAACACCCCGAGGGAAAATGTCCACGAAAACGGTTTTGACTTGGAAAATGATTTTGATTAAACGGTTTGATTGATTGAATAGAGTCGCCACCCGGATTTGAGGACCTTACCAGAGAAACCATTTGAAAAATGACTCTTTTGCCCTTGAAATGGAAAATACTTTACCGGTCTTTTAAAATGAGATTTCTCGGGTCTGGAAGCTAGGTTACGCGAGGGGAAGGAATTTAAAGCACCCCTCACGCCCGGTGTGGCCACCGGTCTCTACTAAATGTTTGACAAGATTTTGAAAATGTTATTTAAACGGACTCTTAAGTTCAATTTCATGTGAGAGCATAATAAACATATCAAACATATTGATGAAACATGAATGCATGTTTATGCAAAATGTTGTGAATGGACAATTTATACACAGAAGATACAGAAATTACACTAAAACATCCCCGAAATGCCTTAAGATGCCTCAGAAAATGATCATAAGATGTGGACCTGGAGGGAGTCCAGGCGCCTGGAAAAGGTGAATCCAGGCGCCTGGATTGATTCCAGGCGCCTGGAAGGGGTCAATCCAGGCGCTTGGATGCCATCCAGACAGAAACTTCAAAGATTCCCTTTTTAGACAAAAATCAACAAATTCAATGTTCTAATCAACTCTCATGCATTCTGAATAATATTTAGTTACACAGCAGTAGGTTTAAAGCTTGAACATGACTCATACATATAATGGAATAACACTTCAAATGCAACAATAATAACATGATGATGCTCGTTTTAAACACTCATGAGAGATTTTGTTGAAGTACTATCTGAAACATCAAAATGAAACCTTAAAAGCTAAATGAACAGAACTCATGAATAATGCATAAGCTTACTTAGATGGTTCTTTCTTATGAAATCCCCCCATTCAAAGTAAGAATGTGAGCTCAAAATGCTTAAAATGAGCATTTAAATGATGATTCAAACATAAGATATAAAGAACTATGAATCCAGACATGCAAATGATGTAACACAAATGATCAGAATGTGAAAGAAACCAGAAAACATGACAAAGGAAAAAGGGGTTCAGGCGCCTGCATGGAGGGAGTCCAGGCGCCTGGACCCAATGCAGGCGCCTGGAAGGAGGTGATCCAGGCGCCTGGACTACATTCTGATATACAAACTGATTTCTTGCTTTGATGATTTTCAGACCACTCTCAAACCCTCAACTGGTATAGATGACCAGAAAGAGCCTGAGTGAGTCCCCCTCAGGGCCTACTTGGACAAATTGGTAGAATGACTACCTCTTTAGCTTGATCAAAGGCTTGAAATGGATTTTTGGAATGAGTTTTGTGAGGATATGGCTTCTGATCTTTTAGCTTACTGAACTAAAGGAGGGAATTTGTAGGAGCTTTGATGGGGTTCAGTTGATAGAGGTAAGTAGATGGTGGATTGTTGAAGCAAGGAGGTGATTTTTGGGAGTGGAAATGGGTTTTGAGGTTGTGATGAAGAAAGGAAAGGAGTTTCTGGAGAAGTTTTAGCAGAGTAACAGCATGTAAGTGAGTGATTTTTTTCAGCCCCTGCAAATGAGAGAGGGATGCTCAATTTATAGGCAAACAAGGGTCCAAAGAGGGCCACTTGAACCTTTCAAAAGGGTGAGGGGTCACCTAGGGGGTAAGGAATAGGTGTAATGATCTCCCCCATACTCTCCTCCAACTGGCTCTGCAGAAAAATTGCCCAAGATCTCGTTCCTGCCCACTAACAACTTAAAACACACTCAACCTGGACTGATATCCAGACGCCTGGATTGTGCATTTCCAGGCGCCTGGACTGAATCCAGGCGCCTGGACCATGGAATCCAGGCGCCTGAACCCCTTCCAGGCGCCTGGATTTGACCAATCCAGGTGCCTGAAGACCAATCCAGGTGCATGCATTTCAAGGTTTTTGGGACATTCCGGAGTTCTAAGGGATGTTTTGGTGATTTGATGGGAGACTATTGGTGAGGTTTTTCAAGTTTTTGATCAAACCTTGTGTGTCCTCATTAGGCATCTTCATCATTGGGGAAGTTTCGGAATCCTGTAGGTCCGGATTGGGGTGTCTACAAAATGGGAGACCAATTTAGCTTAGAGAATGACGTAATACAAATGTGTTTGGATCTTCATTTTTTTCATCCAAAATCCCAGAGGGGCAGAAAGAGAGAATGGAGAGGCTTGTGCACTCCAAATTCTCTCTTAAGCCCTCTATTCATCACCTCCCTCAACTCTGCAGAATCAACACCACAACACTTACTCTTTCTTTTGCCATCACCACGCACTGAGTCTCGGCAGGTCACCTCGCTTTTCCACGAACACGACAACCCATCTCTTTCTTGGCCCCTTCCAAAAATCACCAATAGGCTTTCCAAAACTCCAACAAGAGTTATCAATTGGACCAAATGGGTGGCATTGGAGAAGTTTAGGGACGAAACAGGTGCCTTTTATAGTTTAGGGACAAAGTAGAAAAAATGTAGATAGTTTAAGGTATAAAAGCAAAAAATAACTCCAACTTGACTAATATATACTATATTTAATTAATATGCAAATGTAACAACACTTATTTCCTGCCCAAAATCGAAGCAAACCAATGGCCAAGAACCCTACCTGGCACGTAGCAAGTAAAATACAAAGACCGTCGATACGTAGCAATGAGCAATAAAACTGGAAAATATGGTCAACACGCTGTTCTCTGTTTTATGACGCGAACATATTAAACAAAAAATATCATAGAGTCTCTTTGCGCCGTATCCGATTGAGCTAAATAGATGGGAAAGGGTAGGAGAAACTTAGGAGTACATCTATACTATATTGAATTAGCAATCAAATAAAATCACTTGAAGATACCATTCAAAAGCGTAACGAATTAGGAACATTTTGTCTTGTTGAGAGCTCTGCTCAATAAAACTCATTGTGCATTAATATATGACCAATGCTAGAGCACTAGTTAGTAGTACATTATTTAGCGCCTCTAGACTTTTCTTTATTATATAGTATAGATACGTACAAATATTTGACTGTGCTTACCAATTTTCTCTGATTGTGAATTGTGAAGAAACCACTCACTTATCCTCTTTGAATGCGCACTTCCAGGCTCCTTTTGATTATTGGAGACGGACCTAACCTTTGGCATTTTGCAAAAAGTGGCTACTCTCAGAATATCACTGAAACAATGACCCCCCGAAACCTCCAAGAACCGAGGAGGTACAGGGATGTTATGAAAAAGCAAAATTTTAATCCTCTTCATTAATTTTGGCGTTCTTGAAATTTTCCTTTCCTACAAGAAATCCATTGTAAGTGTGATCAGATAATTAATGCCTCAAACGTGCCTTGCAGGAAGAAAATCAAGCTACAGAACCAACAACTACCAAGGAAAGAGTGATTATGTATAAACTTTATAGTATGACTTTGCAATTTTCTTTCTTTACTAAATTTTGACAGGGAAAAGATTATTGGCATATTCATGTACAGGTGAAAGTAATCCATGTATTTTACGGATTGATAAGCAATGTTTTTTTATTTCTTTTTCCCCATTTCCACTGTTAGACAATAGAAGGAAGGTTGGATCCTATTCCAAAACCTCAGCTTTCCTAGTTCATGTGCAACACCATTGCCTTTGCGTCAAATAAGTTGGTACGAGACCGAAGCTGGACCATTGCAAAGAGCCCTCTCCATCGATGATCATTGATAAGAAACCAAACGCTTGTACTAGCATGCCGGCACGCCAATCGACTAGTACTCGATTCATCATTGGACCGCCACCACCATTGTCTTCCTTTGTCAGAGAATCATCACCACCACATTTCAGAATCTAAACTGGCACCTCATTGACAAAGAGAAAGTTGAGAGAAAGGAATAGGGATATTAATACTCTCAGATCTACGGTCAAAAGAGAAAATTCTCACCGAAATTGACAAGTTATTGAAAGCAAGAATACCTCGCTGATAAGAAGGGGTTATTGAAAGTGAGGAAGGGTACAACCATCAAGGGTAAAGCCCTCTCCTCTTGCAACCGCATAAGGGTGGTGAAAACCCTATATATAATACAGCGTGGCAATTTTTGTTTACATATGGCAATGGCTGAATGAATTAATGTTACATTTGTTTAATGTGGCGTCATTCAAAGTGAGAGTTCATCGGTCGGAAGAATGCAGGGACCTTTTTTAGAATGATACAAATATTAATAATTGAGGTGTAATTAAGGTTATTTCCGTCTTCCTATATATGATAAGTAAATTTTTAACTCGGATGTATTTTGGTTTCATTAATTTTTTTAATTTACCTTTGCAAGATCCATCTAGCCACGTGCATGAGATAGAAAAAAAAAACTAGGCATGACACGAAGCATGCTATGCAGTATGCACCATTCATTCATGGCGCGTTGCCAGGTTTTGGTTGGTAATGGTATAGGGGTTCTTGACTTTTGCCTCTCCCATGAGTATATTCCCTCTATTTACACATTAACCATTTTATAACAACACAAAGTAACATTTTTTAGTTTTTTGTAAATTTTCAGATATATGATTTGTAACGTTTTTCTATGGTTCGCAACATTTTGATGTGTCTTGTAACTTTTATAAAAAAAATCGTGACTTTTGTAAAAAAAATTACAACTCTTGTAGAGGTATGTATGATACACACCCAAATAAGAGGTGTGTATTGTAGCCTTTTCCTTATAAAATAAGTGGAAGACAAATTCCAAAATAAACAAGAAATCACATACTCCGATCCGTTTATCGCATATGGAGTCAATTTACAAAGCTCCTAACGACTTCTCATGAATCTCATCTTTTCTGTACCAAAGAAAAAAAGGATTTCATTTTTCACTCTTTATTCTTTTTAACTGGATGTCCGGGCTAACTTGCGCGCACCTCGACTTATTCCGGGACCCTTAGAGGTCAACCACACATAACTACATATGTACCCGTGGCCCCAAGAATCTCATTTTTCGATCTTATCATATGTATGGAAGCTGATTTGTCTATGCTATCAGAATATCTTTTTGCTGTGATAAAAGGAATAATCCACTCAATTATCCTCTTTGAATACTGACTCCCCAGGCTGGCTCTCTCAGAAGTCAACTAATAATTAACCATATCTAACTTTTTTTAAGTCTACAAATGACGATGAAATCTAATTTTCTTCTTTTATTATAGAAGTTGATTTTTTTTATTGTGAAAGAGGAAGAAACCACTCACTTATCCTCTTTGAATACCCATCGATCTCCAGGCTTAAGCCCCCTTGAACCACGGAAAAAAAGAAAAGAAAAGAAGAACACAATATTGCAATTTCCCCTCTTACCTTCTTTTCGCAATCTGTGTGTGTGTGTGTGTTTAAGCGGAGGCTGAGGGGTGACAAAAGGAAAGAAAACGGCCAGTGTTTCTGCAGCATGTAGCGGTGAAAGCGGAGTCCTCATTCGGAGAGTACCCTTGCCTGATTGTTGGTATGTTATCACTGATCAACTCTTTAAAATCTTTCAACAGGACTAACTTCTAATTAATGGTATTATACGCGATAAGAGAATTTTTTCTGAAAAAAAAAAGGAAGATCTCTTTAGAATTGGAAGATGAATATTGGATTAGTTGCCGGTTTAAAAAATAGTTCTACTTAGAATTCGAAGATGAATATTGGATCAATTGCCGCGGCTAATCAAAATTTTCGTCCCCAAATTGGTTTTAGGCCCCCAAATTTTTGTCCAAAATTAAGACCCCAAAATCAAATTTTTTGTCCCCAAATTGGTTGTAGTCCCCCAAATTTTTGTCCAAAATTAGGACTCCATGTGAGTATGACTATGTTAATATATAAACTAAAAAGTAAACATCAAAAACAAACAAATTATATTTGCTGGTCTAGCAGTAGAACTGTAGAAGATGTATGTTGGAAACAGGGCCGGCCCAAAGGCAAGGCCCACAAGGCCTGGGCCTTGGGCACCTGAAAAAACCCCCAAAAAAAGGGCACTCCAATAAATTTAATTTTTGTGCTAGGTAGGAGTCTTTTGAAAGCCCAAAATGTAATAATACAACAAATAAAAGGCCCATTCCAGTAAAGGCCCAACGTACATTAAACCCCTTTTTCCTTCATCCCATTTTATGTCCTTGTCTTACCTCTTCTGTTTCTTCATTTCCCGATGTGGGACTGAAGGAAAAAACCAACCCCTTTTTCTTTGGCAAAAAGACTTGGCAATATTGTGTTCCAATCAAGGTACCAAGAGACAGAGGACTACTTCTACTACTGTGAAAGACGAAGAACAAGAAGAAGAGGCATCACCATTGAAGGTGTTCAGTTGTTCCACTAAACCCAGTGGTTCCTCTTCGAATTTTCTAACCCTTGCTGATACATACTTGCTCGATTGCCCTATCTACTACGAAAACCTAAGCATCCCTGTTTTCCAGGTTTGTATATTACTTCTGTGTACTTTTCTAGATGGGTTGAAGTGGCACGTTTATAAATACTCCCACCCTTTTGTGGATTCAATTTTTTATGGGGACATAGTGAGTATATTATACAAATTTTTACTTTCAATAATTGTTCTTAGTAGCATTATTTTAGGAAAAATGCTGAAATAAGCCCAGTGGGCTTTTTTTTTTTTTGATCAGCAAAGAAAGAAATTTATTGATCGAGAAGAGGGAAAACAATACAAAAAAGCGCCTAGGGCAAGGTTTAAAACAATACAAATAAGCCCAGTGGGCTTAAGGTTTAAAACATGTGTTGAAGTATGTGTAATCGTATTGCGATTGTTGCTGGAAAATTTATTTAAGTGTCGTACTCTTAACTCATAAGGGCACAATTTTTACGTTAGGCCTTGGGCACTCTCAACCCTTGGGCCGGCCCTGGTTGGAAAGGTTCAAACATCACTCGGGTGCTGCTGGAAGAGGATATACCAGTTCTTTCCAAGATCAAGTCATTGTAGAAAGCAGATTAATTAGAAAAAGCACATATCTGTATTGGTGAACTTGGGTGGTTGGTCATGGATATTTTGACTTATTAGTTAACATGGTACAAAAGGAGCAAAGAGATGATATGAGGGATAAATTGGAAACAGACTCATATTTTTTGTACTGGACTCGTTACTATTCGTCGCCGTTAGTAATTGTTGACTAACCTGGGGGGAATCTGAAACAAAAACTAAACCTCAATGGAGGTCACTGCTATGTTTGAAACATAAGGAAAAGTTTTTGTTAGTGTCATAAGCGTTAAGGTGGTGGTTAGTGCAATTGCCCTTTTCTTATCTGAGTTTTTTGTGTGTTATTGATGCCACAGAGATGTCTACATTTGATTTCGTTCCTCCTCCTCCTCCACCTGCAGCCAGCGACACTTATGAAACTGTGGGCGTACGAGAAAGATGACTACTTTTGAACTTGTAAAATGAATATTTTTGAATTTGTAGTCGCAGGAACTATAATCACAGCACTCATAATAGTCGGCGTTATCATATACACTTTTACGAGGATGTTGACAAGGGCATCTGTTCCTACAGTACCACCGGCCATAAATGTGGTTCAAGTTTGGATGACCGATGCACCTACAGTGGAAAGGTTCCTCCAAAACCTGGCAGAGGAAAGACCGATAAGATTCACAGCACTACAGTTATGTAGCTTCACGAATAATTACTCAAAGGAGTTGGGTTCAGGAGGCTTCGGAATAGTTTACGATGGACGATTCCCTCATGGAGTCAAAATTGCGGTAAAGGTTCTGAAAAGGAGCTTACTAGATATAAGAGCCAAGGCGCAGTTCATGGCGGAGGTGAGCACTATTGGAAGGACATACCATATAAACTTAGTGAGGCTATATGGTTTTTGCTACGATCACTTAATGATCGCGTTAGTGTATGAGCACATGGAAAATGGATCGCTCGATAGATACTTGTTCAGTGATAATACGCAAGGA
Organism: Vaccinium darrowii; assembly: GCA_020921065.1. NCBI lineage: Eukaryota > Viridiplantae > Streptophyta > Magnoliopsida > Ericales > Ericaceae > Vaccinium > Vaccinium darrowii. Next base: position 5,236,897 of record CM037152.1, read on the forward strand.
ATTCTTGATTGGAATAAACTGCCTCAAATTGCGATTGGGACAGCAAGAGGTATAGCTTACCTTCATGAAGAGTGTCAGCAGAGAATCATTCATTATGACATAAAGCCAGGTAACGTGCTATTGGATGCCAATTTTAACCCTAAGGTTGTGGATTTTGGCCTTGCAAAGATTTGCAATAGAGAAAGCACACACGACTCTCCGACCGGATATAAAGGGACCCCTGGTTATTCGGCTCCCGAGTTTCTACTCAATAACTATCCTATCACATACAAATGTGATGTTTACAGCTTCGGCATGCTTTTGTTTGAGATAGTGGGGAGGCGGAGGAATGCTAGAGTGGGTTCCATTGGTAGCCTTGATTGGTTCCCGAAACTTGTTTGGGATGAGTATGAGAAAGATGAGCTGGCAACAATGACTTTCTCACATGGAATAGAAGAAAATGATAGAGAGACAGCACAGAGAATTGCTATGGTAGCATTGTGGTGTGTTCAGGACTCTCCAGAAGCTAGGCCGCCGATGAGTGCCGTGGTGAAAATGTTGGAAGGAGGAGTGGAAATCATGCCACCTCCTAAACCATTCCATTATTTGTTTTCCATAGGGGTTAATGTGCAAAATCCACGTACTTGTAACAGTTTAGACAATTCAACCGGCTATGGAACTAATTCATATTGGTACAAGGAGCAGATGACAACGTCCATGACTAAGTATGAGATACAAATCGCCAGTTCAGTGTAAGAAATGGAAAACCACTCAAGAAGAGCCGAGAACGTTTCTTAATTTACTTGTGAAGTTCACCGTGTCTACATTTGTTTAAGACTTAGGGAATGTGATAAAATATATAAATACACTCACATTTATGCCTAATCTTTGGAAAACCATCGTTTCTAGTTTTGTATTGATGCTGATCTTCTGGAAACTATATTTTCTTGTTTTGAGATAGAGGCAAGAAACCCATACTAGTTTTTGTTTGTTTTTTCTCTTACAGAAATGGAAGACCAATTTGACTTGGAGAATGTGTTCGCTGAGATTGGCCTTGAACACTTTCATTAGTTAAAGAAATTTGAGAACCAAAGTACCAATTTGTTCCTGCAGTACCTCTCTCGGGTGGACACCCAACATTTCTTTAAAATATTGAAACTTTTCATTTGGAAGCGCTTTGGTGAAGATGTCCGCTACTTGATCTTTGGTCTTGCAATATTTTAGTTGAATCTCATCATACTCTGTGACCTCCCCGATAAAGTGATGCTTGATGGCAATTTGCTTCGTTCGGCTATGGTAGATGTGATTCTTTGTCATTGCAATCGTGGACTTGTTATCACACAAAATTGGAGTAGGCTCTCCTTACTTCTCACCAACATCTTCCAAAATCCTCCTTAGCCAAATTGCTTGTGATGTCGCCAATGATGCCGAAATATCGGCCTCGCTAGAAGATTGTGCTACCATTTGGTGCTTTTTAGATGCGCTGAAAAGACACCCGAGCCAAGTGAAAAAACATAACCGGAAGTGCTCTTCATGTCATCCACTTACTCGGCCCAATCACTATAGTAAAATCCAATCAACTTTGCATCCACATTTTTCTCATAAGAAATGCAATAGTCTAGAGTACCTTGAATGTACCTCAAAAATCTTTTAACCGCTCCAAAATGAGTTTGGGTTGGATTATGCATAAATCGAGACAACTCGTAGCTATCAAATACAACAAACTTCCAACCAAACTTCCATAAAGTGATGCATCAACTACTTTACTTCCATCTTCTTTTGTCAACTTTGCATTCACCACCAAAGGTATAGCAACCGATTTGTAATTAATTTATCATCTTAAACTTCTCAAGAAGAGTTTTAACATCCTTCTTTTGACAACTAAAAATATCATCTTCATTTTGGAAAACTTCAAATCTCAAGAAGTAATGTAACAAACCCAAATCACCCATTTCATACTTTTTCATCATAGCTCTTTGAAATTCTTCAAGCATCTTTTCATCATTACCAGTAAAAACAAAATCATCAACATAAAGAGAAACAATGAGAATACCGGTGTTACCTTGCTTTTTAATGTACAAGGTTGGTTCGCTTTTACTCCTTTGAAATCCTTTGTTGTCGAAGTTGAAAAATGCCAAATTTGGGTGTAAACAGATTTATACCATTTTGGTGCGTTTCTTAACTTTTATACAGAAAGTTGTAACTTTTTATTCATAGGAGGTACGTAGTCGATTCGTAACATTTTTAGAGATGCATATAATACACACCCAAATACTAATGTGTACTGTGGCCTTTCCGTTACTTCAACATTAAAATTTCTCAATAGGTCTTTAATTTATTACATGCATAGAAGCAGATTTGTCTTTGCTCTGAGAATCTCTTTTGATTGTGATAAAGGAAGAAACAAATTACTTTCCTCTTTGAATGCGCCCCCTGCTCCCTTGAATTCAACTAATAATTAATTAAGTTAATTTTTTTTTTAAAATCCGTAAATCATGATGAAATCCGTATATATGTGATTTCGTTTTTTATTGTAGAAGTTGATCTGTCTCTAGTTTGACATTTTCTTTGATTGTGAAAGAGGAAGAAACCACTCCCTTTGAACCTACAATAAAACATTGGAAATTCCAAACATTGGAAATTCCCCTTCCGCCTTCTTTGCAGACTCTCTCTCTCTATCTCTCTAAGTAAAGCAAAGGATGAGGGGAGAAGAAAGAAAGGGAAAAGGCCAGTGTTACTGCAGCAATATTTAGTGGTGAAAGCGGAGTCCTCACACGGAGAGCACCCTTGCCTGAATGTTGGTATGTGATCCCTCAACTCAATAAAATCTTTCTAATGATATTAGTACATGATGAGATAATTCTGCAAAGTGATCAAAGATCTATATAAAATTAGAAGATGAACATCAGATCATTTGCCAATTATTCTAAATATTTGTCCAAAAATGGGACTCTAATTGAGTATGAGCCGTATTGATATTTAGAAAAACAACAAAAAGAATTAAAACGCCAGATACTCAGGTTCAAATCACGAAGGGGTGCTTTATTTTTATTTTATTTTTCTTTGTATTGAATGAATGTTTGAGTTTATGAACATGGGTCGCCTCAGGCCTGCTCATGACAAATAGAGGCCTCAAGCGGTGATCTAAAATATGCATTTTTATCGAAAATTGATCAGATCTAGTCCTTCTCGGTGTTTTTTTTCATTGATTTCTCGCGGGGACCTTTAAAAACAGTTTTTAAACATATTGGAAGGTTCAGATCATGAAAATTTGATCGGAAAATAGGAGTCCCTGATGGGAAGCCCGTCAGGTATGTGTATGTGTGTGTGTGTGTGTGTGTGTGTATATATATATATATATTATATGTGTATATATAGGGTCAGGATCCAGTCAGGATTCCTTGACCAAACTTTACGTCCACACCACCCCCTTCCAGGCCAAATGGCCGGAATCCGAGCCGTCCAATGTGTTTAGAAGGTGTTTTTAAGGGCTCACGCGAGAAATCAGCAAAAAAAATGACCGGGAAGGGCTTGATCCGAGCAGTTTTTCATAAAAACCATTATATACAGTTTTTTTGAAAAACTACTTGGATTAAACACTTCCCTGTCATTTTTTTTGCTGATTTCTCGCGTGAACCCTTAAAAACACCTTCTAAACACATTGGACGGTTCGGATCATGAGAATTTGATCAGGAAATGAAGGTTTGGACGTAAGGTGTGGATATAAGGGTGTGGACTGGATCCTTGTTGTTGTTGTGTGTGTGTGTGTGTGTGTGTATACAGTGAGCTTCCTATCCAAACCACTAAATCCGGACCTACCGTCCGGACCTCACTTTTCGGACCAAATTTTGACGATCCGAACGGTTAGATGTGTTTAAAACGTGTTTTTAAGGTCTAACGCGAAGATTTGGCAAAAAAAAAATACCCGGACGGGCTTCATCGGAGCAGTTTTTCATAAAAATGCACATATAGCATTTTTATGAAAAACTGCTCTGATCAAGTCATTCCGGGTATTTGTTTTTGCCAAATCCACGTGTTAGACCTTAAAAACACATTTTAAACACATCTAATGGTTCAGATTGTCGAAATTTGGTCCGAAAAGTGGAGGTCCGGACGTTAACAAGTTGCGGGAGTTTGGACCGGAAGTTTACTCTCTCTCTCTCTCTCTCTCTCTCTCTCTCTCTCTCTCTCTCTATATATATATATATATATATATATATATATATATATATATATATATATAATAATAATTTTTTTTTAGAAAACAAGCTTGAGTTCGGCTCGTTCGTAAACGAACCAAGCCATGGTATTTATTTAATAAGTCTCCTTAAACGAGCCGAGCCTATATAGACAAGCAAAGCTTTTGTGAGCCGAGTCGAGTTTTAACAAGCTTGTTAATTACTAAACGAGCCAAAAACTCAAGCTCGAGCTGGCTCAATTACTAAGGCTGTGTTTGGTTAGATAGTTTAGTTTAGTTTTGATGATGTCAGCAGGTGTAATGAGTGGAAAGATATAGAGAGAGAAATGAGAGAAATGATGATGTCATCAAAACTAAAACTAAAACTGAATAGGGAAACGGACAAGGCCTAAAAGAGCCAAGCTCGGCTTTGTTAAAATATAAAGCAATTAATCACATATATAATAGTTTCTTGTATAGTACTACTTCTTGTAAAGTTGCCGATAAAAAAAAAAAGTTTTCTTGTAAATTTATCTGTTTAAATTCGTTAAAATATGCATTTATATTTTCCATTTCGTTAAGATATGAACATATACCAATGATTCGAATATCCATTTGACACTATCAATAACAATGAGTCCCACGTTTCGAGCTCTCTATAGGTCTCCAAAACTTCACACCTTCACTCAGTAGAGCACCTACAATTAGAAATGGAACTCTTGTGGTTTCGCCACGTAATCGTATGAGAGTACAGTGAGTTGGATACCGTAAAAACGAACGTATCTTGCTAAGAGCAACTCCAGCCTTGAACCAAACTCAGAACCAAATTTTCACTTAAATTTGAGTAAAAAGCTTGATTTGGGTACACCCTCTCCAGTCATCAACAACATTTTTACTCAAATGAGGCTTTAAAAAAAATAAAAAACAATTTCTCTCCCATTCTCCTCTCTGTACCACCGTAGACCACCGCCATATCCATAGCCACCACCGTAGACCACCACCACCGCCATAGCCACCACCGTGGACCACCAGATCTTACATCCCAGATCTGCCGCCGCCACACCAGCGTCGACCCACGACGACGACGACGAACCACCTCTCTGACCTCCACCAGCGTCGACCCACCATGACGACGACGACTACCACTACCAGCGTCGACCACCACCAGTCGCCGATCAACACCGCTGTCGCCCAAAAACCAGCACCACCGTTGCCCAAAAACTAGCACCATCGTCTACCACCAGCAAACACCACCACCTACCACCAGAAAGTAGCCGTTTGAAATTTGGTTCAAGGCTTGGTTCTCCCTTGATTTGGGTAAAAATCTGAGTAAAACTCAATTTGGTATGGGTTTGATGCAAGGACTGGAGGTGAGTTTTGGGGGTTTTTACCCAAATTTTGAATTTGGTTCAAAAAAAGGGTAAGGTCTGGAAGTGCTCTAAGGCCTAACATTGGATTATTTGGATGCAGTTTATATTCAACGAGTTATGAGTGGCTGCATCCATTTCAAATTAATTGGTCATATCCTGCGTTATTTTGGGACGTTTCAAAATTTTTAGTCCTTCTTTAGAGGTCAAAACAAATTGTATTATTCAATCTTTCAAAATAGTCCATTTTACCAATAAAAACGATTTCATTCAAAACGTTCAAATATAAGGGTATTGTTGGAAGCCAACATTTGGAACAGACGGCCAAAGTATCTTTTTAAATGTGAAAGCATTTATTACGTGTCTTCTTGAAAAGTTGGAACCCCCATAAAAGAGACCAACATTTGGAACAGACGGCCAAAGTATTAAAATTTCTGGTGTTATATAATTTATCCTGACCTTTAGGTTAGAGCATCTCTTGTGGCATGTTAGGTGGGACTTGGGTCTGCTGTGCAGCCCCGTGCACAGAGCAGGTGTTCTGCACATCTAGGCCATCCGTTACTCGGATGAACAATTCAGATTTCATCTTGCACGCGCACGACAACGAACGGTTTGGATGTAAAGGTGCTGAGGTGAAATATGGGTCGTCCATCTGAGCAACAGACAACCCGAATATGCATACCAGCAACCTCAGGTCCTGTTATGTGTGATACATTATGGCATGAAACTCCAAATTGAATTCTCCATTAGAGCATCCTCATCAGGCTCAACAAAAATTGGGTCAAATTTAACATCAAAAACACCTTTTATAAATTAACAAGTCACTTTTTCAAAAACTCACAAAATCAGACTCTCTATTCAGGAAGTCAGGAGAGAGAATTGCTTTAACCTGTGAATAGTGCCTCAAAGGATTTGCCGAGTTACTGTAGCAAAGTTATAACTTTTGCAGATTTACAAAAAAAATTGTTGAGTTTGATTTTGGGGGTTTTTTCCCCTTTCACTTAACAACTTAGCCATCAGGGGGATTTGCCTCCCCTGATGAGGATGCTCTAAGTGAGGTAAAACACATGATATATGTTGTGCCAATTACAGCACAAGATATAGCTATTGCGATAAATTATGCTACTTTGTTTCTCTCTCTCTTATCGTGGGTCCCCCATATGATAATTCAAATTGATATTTTTTGAAAAAATAGAAAGGAATAGTTTATATATTGGAGCAACATTCTTATACAATGACGATTGACACTAATTGTTCCCTGTATTAGCAATTTAACTAGCAAATCCACTGTTGGAGATGCTCTCATGTTATCTGTCATTATTTTTCATGTCTGCAAACAAAGGACTATAAATCTTTTAAATAAAGATACTAATATTAGTGTAGTTATTCCAGGGTCTTGGGGCGCAGCCACATAGTGCTCCAACACCCTTATCTACCACCAATTTTTGTAGGACCATAATTCCTAGCTACTAAGGGTGTTGCTGTATAATTCCTGGCGAATAAGGGTGTTTCTTAGTTTCCATCCAAGCCACCCTACAATGATATGCCCCCTAGAACCTAAACGATAGCTACCCAACCTTAGGACCCCACAATCCCAATATTCAGCTTCGAGTGCATAAAAAGTTTGTACTCTGCACATGGTACAATAATGTACTAAAATTTTGGTACTAACAAAAACAGTTTTGGTATTGTCATTTGCCTTCGATTAACCAGCTAGGAATTCCTGCATAATCAAAACTGCAACAATTTGGCCTTTCTCATGCCAAGGTTTTCGTTTGTTTTCATGCCAAGGTTCCTTTCCTGCATCGGTGTGGTTTCGTGGACCAAATCATTAACTAGAGGTGAAACAAGTTACTTATTGAACGAAGAAAAAGATAGTAAACCTTGTGTAAATTAAAACCACAAATGCGCTGAATGTCTATGTTTATTCCCCAAATGAAGAAACTTGTTCTGAGTGGTCCTGCTTCTCTGCAAAACGCACAGGGAACAATCACTCGCTCTGGCAGGAAAAGCATACGGACACGCACAGGGAACAATCACTCGCTCTGGCATGAAAAGCATACGGATAAATGGCTCCATGATTAGAAGTTTGAAAAAGAAAAGTAAAACTAGTTACAATAACTTGAAACGTCCTAAAAGCTGAAAAGATAATGATAAATGACTGTAGTTTAAATGATGAGACACGGAGTGTGTGGTGTGGCTGCCCTCTTTCCTGCTCTTTATAGTAGTTTTTCCTCTGAAAATCAGCACAGAGGGCCTTGAAAATAAGCCACGACCCACCTCCAGGCTCCAGCCAATGTTTTAAAAACCGGATTGGAGAGCGAATCATAAAAGGGACCAGACGTATGGATCACCGGTTCCACCACGGTCGAACCGGAATCGAACCATGATGTCATAATTATAATAAAAATATATCCGAAATATAGAATTTACTAAAATAAGCATATAAAAAAAATAACTGTATAAAAAGTTTTAGAAACTAAATGGATGTGCTACACATCTGCTCTCCAATGACCTCCGTATCTAACCACCTCCAGGTAAATTTAAATGGTGAATATTCCACTAGTATTCCCCAAAGATGGTGCATACTCATCGCGTCTTCATGGTCTGTTAGGAGTCTGATCCGCCTGAGGTTCTTCCCGTGTGCGCAGGCCCAATCCGTTGGGGAGTATCCACGGAGTCCACCACATTCGTTGGGCCCAATATACATTAAATGACCCATATCCACTTAAAAGGTTAAGCCTTGTAAGTGGTGAGTCTTCCAATTATATATTAAGGTCTAACTCTTTTTCTATTTATTCGATGTGAGACTCATTCTTCACACATGTTCCTAACAATCGCCCCCTCATGTGTGAACCATACATTGGGCCTAGCTCCCCCTCGATTTGATCCACTTGACTCCCCCTTAATTCTTGATCTATCTCCCAATACCGTGTTCGAACCCGGGCTTATTTACCGCACTCACTCCATCGAGAGCCACCATAATCCACGAGAGCCACCTTGTTTGCCAGCTAGGTGCCGCACGCACCATGAATTTTTCCTGCTCCATCGAGAGTACCCACTCCACCGAGAGCCACCTTGCTGTTGGCCACCTACCGCATGCACCAGGAATTTTTCTTGCTCCATCGAGAGTTACAATGGATTTTAATTTCCTGCTCATCCGAGAGTCTCCGTGCAAGCCCACAACCACTGATGCTTCTTGGAGAGTCCACCCATAGATCGTCAGCCATTGGCTTTGATACCACTTGTTAGGAGTCTGATCCGCCTGAGGTTCTTCCCGTGTGCGCAGGCCCAATCCGTTGGGGAGTATCCAAGGAGTCCACCACATTCGTTGGGCCCAATATACATTAAATGACCCATATCCACTTAAAAGGCTAAGCCTTGTAAGTGGTGAGTCATCCAATTGTATATTAAGGTTCAACTCTTTTTCTATTTATCTGATGTGGGACTCATCCTTCACACATGTTCCTAACATGGTCAACCGGGCTTCAACTCCCAATCGATTTTGTCAAAAATAATATAGACAGATCCTAAATTATATAAAGACCTTTTGGAGACTCCACCAAACAAAGAATTAAGTAGCAGTACTGCATGGTTTAATGGTTGCTTATCTGAGTTTTTCAAGTGTTAATGATGCCACAGAGATGTCTGACGCCGATGGTTATTACGGTTTTTCTCCACCAGTGAGGGGAGTGCTAATAGCTTCTGGTAAGTTCATTTGCGATATTCTCTACTTTTTTTGTCGTTGGTCATTCCTAATCTATTACATGAGGTGTGGGGAATGAGACTCGATCCCAGAATGCAGTGTGAGGCATCTAAGAGCTCTACTGCATGAGCTAGCCACCACTTGCAAAAAAGTTTGCGATATTCAAATGACAGTAGTATACTAATGGGTAAATTACATAACCTCCCTGTGGTTTTCAACAATGACAAATACCACCCCTATAGTTTCTAAAACTACACTGACCGCCCTTGTCAGTTTTGTTGGGTTAACAGAACTAACGGAAGTAACACTTTTACCTTTTTGCCCTCCATATCTAACACCTAAAAATTAATCCAACATGTTAGAAAAAAATCCCATCAAACTTTTTTTCTCCCCCTTCATCTCACGATTGAATCATTTACTCAGGCTTGTCTTCAAACTCCTCCTTCCACTCAAAATTTAGTGAATTGACATAATATAAAGGAGTAACATGTACATGGATGCATGCAACTTAGGGTCTTACGTTTGACCATCCTATAACATTGCCCTTTTCAGCCAATGAACATTAAGGGAAACTTGGCAATTGCATAAATGTTATTTTCTCCATCTTTATTATTTTTTGCTCATACGTTGAACTTTATAGCATCCTAAGGCCCAGTTTTTCAAAAGATTTTAGCACCCAGGTGCTAAAATCATGATATTTCAAATCAAAAAATGAAGTGGTTCCGTATATCGTTTTTCGATTTTTTTTGCACCAAACTAAAGTACACGAGGAGTACTTCAATTTGGTGCGAAAAAAATCGAAAAACGATACACGGAACCACTTCATTTTTTGATTTGAAATATCATGATTTTAGCACCTGGGTGCTAAAATCTTTTGGAAAACTGGGCCTAATGGCTCTCTTAGCTTCCTTGAGCCTGTTTTTAGCTCTGAAATATTTTCTCATTCCGATCCTTTTGCCACTTCTTAAAGCACTCATTCTTTGTTTTTATGTGGGTTTGAATCTCGTCGTTCTACCACCATGACTCCTTAGAAATATGAACTTTTTCCTTTGACTCCCGAAGAATTCAAAATTCTTCTAGAACCCTCAACCATTGTATTCCATATCCCATCACTATCTCCCTCTGTTCTCCACCTTAATTAGTTCTCGAGACATTCTTGCCTTGATCGAGCACCTCTAGTTTCTCCCCTCTTATTAACCACTATCTAGTATGTCGGTTTCTAGTTTCCTTACTCATTCTGTGTTTTTCCTTGAAACAAATATCTAGCACAAGAAGTCTATTTTAAAGTTTCTTTTAAATAAAGGAACCGAAAATGTAAAAATAAAAATAAAAATCATAGACCAAATTTTGGGGAGTCTGTCAAAAGGCTTAAAAAACAGAGCTAATCGTATTGAACTTTGTTTTGTCGTAGTCTTCAGGTTACGTTTATCAAAATTAGACTAAATTTATTTATTTTTCCGACTCCACTTGTCGTGAAGAATCATTAAAGTAAAAAACGAAACAACATTCCAAAATATGGTTTTTTGAAAAATGTTGAAGAGAAAAAAGCTGAACATTTTATAAAGCCAGGCGCACCTTAATACTGGCTTGTAAATATCAAAATTATGTTTATCGAGGTGCGTATGCATTTTTGTAAGTTTGGACATAGGTAAACGATATGCCAAAACTGATTTTATTGGTGTCGAATCTCTAACGCATAGGCTTGTACCATGTGCATTGTAAAAGCTTTTTATGCACTAGAGTTTTGACATCTTCAAAAACAGTTTTGACATGATCACTACCCGCTAACAAATGCATTCGAGATTTCCAACCAAGGACATTTAGAAAATTTTCATTTCTCTCTGACGGACCTCTAGTAGATGGGGAATCTGTAACTTAAAACTAAAGTTAGATGGGAAGTTATTGTCATATATTTTAAACCTTAGAGAAGGTATCTGTTACTGCTAAAAGTTTCGGGGGAGGTCGGTATAATTTACCCTTCTATTCATCATCCACTGGTGACTGGTGTGGCTATTTTCAACTTGCAGCCATAGTAGTGACTCTCGTAGTCGTAATGATCTGCAATATTACTCTCGTACCCGGAATAATGGGCATTATCTCATGGACTTGCGCGAGGAAATACAGAAGTGCAATGGCCGCTACAGTACAACCGGAACAAGTCGTCGCTAGAGTACCATCAGCCTCGAATGTGTCTCAAGTTTGGGATATAGATGTACCTACAATGGAGAGGTTCCTCCAAGACCTAGAAAAAAAAAACGCGGTAAGATTTACAGCCCAACAGTTATGTAGCTTCACGAATAATTACTCAAAGGTGTTGGGTTCAGGTGGGTTTGGAGTAGTTTATGGAGGACAATTCCCAAATGGAGTCAAAATTGCCGTAAAGGTCCTCAAAAAGAGCTTACCACATGAAAGAGCCCAGAGACAGTTCATGGCAGAGGTTAGCACTATTGGAAGGACTTGCCATATAAACCTAGTGAGGTTATATGGTTTTTCCTACGACCACTTAATGAGCGCAATAGTGTATGAGTACATGGAAAATGGATCGCTGGACAAATACTTGTTCAATGCTGATGCTCATGGAATTGACGGGAATAAGCTGCTTGATATTGCGATTGGGACAGCAAAAGGAATAGCTTACCTTCACGAAGAGTGTCAGCAAAGAATCATTCACTATGACATAAAGCCTAGTAATGTGCTATTGGATGCCAATTTTAACCCTAAGGTTGCAGATTTTGGCCTTGCAAAGATTTGCAATAGAGAGAACACCCATGACTCTTCTATCGGATATAAAGGGACCCCTGGTTATTCCGCTCCAGAGTTTCTACTCAATAATTACCCTATCACATACAAATGTGATGTTTACAGCTTTGGCATGCTTTTGTTTGAGATAGTGGGGAGGAGGAGGAATGCAAGAGTGGGTTCCATTGATAGCTTGGATTGGTTTCCTAAACTTGTTTGGGAAGAGTATGAGAAAGATGAGTTGGCAACAATGATCCTTTCACATGGAATAGAAGAGAATGATATAGAGAGAGCAAAGAGAATGGCTGTGGTTGCATTGTGGTGTGTTCAAGACTCACCAGAGGCTAGGCCACCGATGAATGCTGTGGTGAAAATGTTGGAAGGAGGAGTGGAGATCATGCCACCTCCTAAGCCATTCCTTTATTTGTTTTCAGTAGGCATTAATTTGCTCAATCCACCTATTTATACTGGTAACAGTTCAGACAATTCAACTGGCAATGGAACTCATTCGAATTGGTACAAGGAGCATAGCACACGAATTATGGATGAGTATAAGATACAAGTTGCCAGTTCATCGCAAGAAAAAGAAGACCATGGTAGTTCGTACGCTGAAGAGAAGTCACGATCGGTTGATTCTTCGTAAAATTGTGAAGTTCACAGTCTCTAAAATTGCCCAAGACTTGGACAATGTAATAAAATATTCAGATTAATACACTTATATTATGCTTGGTCTTCTGAAAATCATCTTTTCTAGTTTTATATCTATGCTTGATCTTCTGGGAGCTATCATTTCTGTTTTAGGGATGGAGGCAAGAAACATATGAAGAGTTTCTTTTCATAAAGAATTAATGGAAGACCAATTTGGCTTAGAGAATGACCTGTAATACAAATGTGTTCCGATCTTCTTTTTTTGTACCTAACATTTGCTCAATAGATCGGCTCCTTTAAATGACCTGATCGAATCATATTGATAGGCAAGAAGTAAACCATACGAAAAGTCAGCTGCCGAAGTTTGTAATAATCAACTGAATAATATAATAGTTAATGCGGAAACTAATTAACGGAAATTAATATAATAGATATTGCCGAAAATTTTAAAGGAAAGTAATAATCAACCGAATAATATAATAGTTAATGCGAAAACTAATTAACGAAAATAATATAATATAATAGATATTGCCAAATGATTCTTTTCCAATTTCATTATCCGAAATTTTTCCAAATTGAAATTAACAGAAATAACGATTACAAAGTAAACTAATGAAGGAAACTAATAGATATTGCCGAAATAATATAATAGATATTGCCGAAAATTTTAAAGGAAAGTAATAATCAACTGAATAATATAATAGTTAATGCGGAAACTAATTAACGGAAATAATATAATATATTGCCGAAATTTCCTTTTTAGGAGCAATTAGCCCAATTTCAATAACTGTGTATAAAGGAAAGAAATGATCCTTTTTAGCAATTAGCCCAATTTCATTTTCCAAATTGAAATTAACGGAAATAATGATTACAAAGTAAACTAATGAAGGAAACTAATAGATATTGCTGAAATAATATAATAGATATTGCCGAAAATTTTAAAGGAAAGTAATAATCAACCGAATAATATAATAGTTAATGCGAAAACTAATTAACGGAAATAATATAATATATAATAGATATTTCCAAATGATTCTTTTCCAATTTCATTATCCGAAAATTTTCCAAATTGAAATTAACGGAAATAATTATTACAAAGTAAACTAATGAAGGAAACTAATAGATATTGCCGAAATAATATAATAGATATTGCCGAATATTTTAAAGGAAAGTAATAATCAACTGAATAATATAATAGTTAATGCGGAAACTAATTAACGGAAATTAATATAATAGATATTGCCGAAAATTTTAAAGGAAAGTAATAATCAACCGAATAATATAATAGTTAATGCGAAAACTAATATAATATAATAGATATTGCCAAATGATTCTTTTCCAATTTCATTATCCGAAATTTTTCCAAATTGAAATTAACGGAAATAATGATTACAAAGTAAACTAATGAAGGAAACTAATAGATATTGCCGAAATAACATAATAGATATTGCCGAAAATTTTAAAGGAAAGGAATAATCAACTGAATAATATAATAGTTAATGCGGAAACTAATTAATGGAAATTAATATAATAGATATTGCCGAAAATTTTAAAGAAAAGTAATAATCAACCGAATAATGTAATAGTTAATGCGAAAACTAATATAATATAATAGATATTGCCAAATGATTCTTTTCCAATTTCATTATCCGAAATTTTTCCAAATTGAAATTAACAGAAATAATGATTACAAAGTAAACTAATGAAGAAAACTAATAGATATTGCCGAAATAATATAATAGATATTGCCGAATATTTTAAAGGAAAGTAATAATCAACTGAATAATATAATAGTTAATGCGGAAACTAATTAACGGAAATTAATATAATAGATATTGCCGAAAATTTTAAAAGAAAGTAATAATCAACCGAATAATATAATAGTTAATGCGAAAACTAATATAATATAATAGATATTGCCAAATGATTCTTTTCCAATTTCATTATCCAAAATTTTTCCAAATTGAAATGAACAGAAATAATGATTACAAAGTAAACTAATGAAGGAAACTAATAGATATTGCCGAAATAATATAATAGATATTGCCGAATATTTTAAAGGAAAGTAATAATCAACTGAATAATATAATAGTTAATGCGGAAACTAATTAACGGAAATTAATATAATAGATATTGCCGAAAATTTTAAAGGAAAGTAATAATCAACCGAATAATATAATAGTTAATGCGAAAACTAATATAATATAATAGATATTGCCAAATGATTCTTTTCCAATTTCATTATCCGAAATTTTTCCAAATTGAAATTAACAGAAATAATGATTACAAAGTAAACTAATGAAGGAAACTAATAGATATTGCTGAAATAATATAATTGATATTGCCGAAAATTTTAAAGGAAAGTAATAATCAACCGAATAATATAATAGTTAATGCGAAAACTAATTAACGGAAATAATATAATATATAATAGATATTTCCAAATGATTCTTTTCCAATTTCATTATCCGAAAATTTTCCAAATTGAAATTAACGGAAATAATTATTACAAAGTAAACTAATGAAGGAAACTAATAGATATTGCCGAAATAATATAATAGATATTGCCGAAACTTTTAAAGGAAAGCAATAATCAACCGAATAATATAATAGTTCATGCGAAAACTAATTAACGGAAATAATATAATATAATAGATATTGCCAAATGATTCTTTTCCAATTTCATTATCCGAAATTTTTCCAAATTGAAATTAACGGAAATAATGATTACAAAGTAAACTAAAGAAGGAAACTAATAGATATTGCCGAAAATTTTAAAGGAAAGTAATAATCAACTGAATAATATAATAGTTAATGCGGAAACTAATTAACGGAAATTAATATAATAGATATTGCCGAAAATTTTAAAGGAAAGTAATAATCAACCGAATAATGTAATAGTTAATGCGAAAACAAATATAATATAATAGATATTGCCAAATGATTCTTTTCCAATTTCATTATCCGAAATTTTTCCACATTGAAATTAACAGAAATAATGATTACAAAGTAAACTAATGAAGGAAACTATTAGATTTTGCCGAAATAATATAATAGATATTGCCGAAAATTTTAAAGGAAAGTAATAATCAACTGAATAATATAATAGTTAATGCAGAAACTAATTAACGGAAATAATATAATATATTGCCGAAATTTCCTTTTTAGGAGCAATTAGCCCAATTTCAATAACTGTGTATAAAGGAAAGAATTGATCCTTTTTAGCAATTAGCCCAATTTCGTTTTCCAAATTGAAATTTACGGAAATAATGATTACAAAGTAAACTAATGAAGGAAACAAATAGATATTGCTGAAATAATATAATAGATATTGCCGAAAATTTTAAAGGAAAGTAATAATCAACCGAATAATATAATAGTTAATGCGAAAACTAATTAACGGAAATAATATAATATATAATAGATATTTCCAAATGATTCTTTTCCAATTTCATTATCCGAAAATTTTCCAAATTGAAATTAACAGAAATAACTATTACAAAGTAAACTAATGAAGGAAACTAATAGATATTGCCGAAATAATATAATAGATATTGCCGGAACTTTTAAAGGAAAGCAATAATCAACCGAATAATATAATAGTTAATGCGAAAACTAATTAACGGAAATAATATAATATAATAGATATTGCCAAATGATTCTTTTCCAATTTCATTATCTGAAATTTTTCCAAATTGAAATTAACGGAAATAATGATTACAAAGTAAACTAATGAAGGAAACTAATATATATTGCCGAAATAATATAATAGATATTGCCGAAAATTTTAAAGGAAAATAATAATCAACTGAATAATATAATAGTTAATGCGGAAACTAATTAACGGAAATTAATATAATAGATATTGCCGACAATTTTAAAGGAAAGTAATAATCAACCGAATAATATAATAGTTAATGCGAAAACTAATATAATATAATAGATATTGCCAAATGATTCTTTTCCAATTTCATTATCCGAAATTTTTCCAAATTGAAATTAACAGAAATAATGATTACAAAGTAAACTAATGAAGGAAACTATTAGATATTGCCGAAATAATAAAATAGATATTGCCGAAAATTTTAAAGGAAAGTAATAATCAACTGAATAATATAATAGTTAATGCGGAAACTAATTAATGGAAATAATATAATATATTGCCGAAATTTCCTTTTTAGGAGCAATTAGCCCAATTTCAATAACTGTGTATAAAGGAAAGAAATGATCCTTTTTAGCAATTTGCCCAATTTCATTTTCCAAATTGAAATTTACGGAAATAATGATTACAAAGTAAACTAATGAAGGAAACTAATAGATATTGCTGAAATAATATAATAGATATTGCCGAAAATTTTAAAGAAAAGTAATAATCAAACGAATAATATAATAGTTAATGCGAAAACTAATTAGCGGAAATAATGTAACATATAATAGATATTTCCAAATGATTCTTTTCCAATTTCATTATCCGAAAATTTTCCAAATTGAAATTAACGGAAATAATTATTACAAAGTAAACTAATGAAGGAAACTAATAGATATTTCCGAAATAATATAATAGATATTGCCGAAACTTTTAAAGGAAAGCAATAATCAACCGAATAATATAATAGTTAATGCGAAAACTAATTAACGGAAATAATATAATATAATAGATATTGCCAAATGATTCTTTTCCAATTTCATTATCCGAAATTTTTCCAAATTGAAATTAACGGAAATAATGATTACAAAGTAAACTAATGAAGGAAACTAATAGATATTGCCGAAATAATATAATAGATATTGCCGAAAATTTTAAAGGAAAGTAATAATCAACTGAATAATATAATAGTTAATGCGGAAACTAATTAACGGAAATTAATATAATAGATACTGCCAAAATTTTTAAAGGAAAGTAATAATCAACCGAATAATATAATAGTTAATGCGAAAACTAATATAATATAATAGATATTGCCAAATGATTCTTTTCCAATTTCATTATCCGAAATTTTTCCAAATTGAAATTAACAGAAATAATGATTACAAAGTAAACTAATGAAGGAAACTAATAGATATTGCCGAAATAATATAATAGATATTGCCGAAAATTTTAAAGGAAAGTAATAATCAACTGAATAATATAATAGTTAATGCGGAAACTAATTAACGGAAATAATATAATATATTGCCGAAATTTCCTTTTTAGGAGCAATTAGCCCATGCTTGCGTCCTTGGATTGTATTTCAAATGATGTTTCCCCAAGCGTAGGGTTTAGGTGTCGCCAAGCATAATAACTCGGAAGTCCGAGGTCGAATCCACAGGGAGGGGTCGGAGCTAGTGACAGAATTGCTTTACGATAGGGGGTTTCAGCGTTAGGACGGCCAACCTTTTGGTTGTGATTTATTTGTGGGATTCTCTCTACCTCTAATGCAATTGAAAATGAAGTTTTAAACTATAAATTAAAGGCGGCAAGGTCTAGAGGATCATACCACCCATGACTAGGGATATTCAATGGCTCTCGACTATAACTCAAGTGAGAGACAAAGTCACTTGCTCTCACTCGGAAGATTTAACAATAAAAATCATTTTGACTCTAGAAAATTGGTTTAACAATGGGATAAGTTCTTTGAGGCATTTTTACAAACACTTGGAGTGACATAGCTCTAAGCATCATGTGTGGCAAGTAGTCAAGCCCTTGCCTACACAAGATCAAAAAGGTTAACAACTCCTAGTTTTGGTACATAAAATTGAACTCACCCAATGAAAACCAATCTTTACCACAAGAATGAGGTTTGTAAATGGAAAGAAACTCTCTTAGACATTTTATCGAACACCTAAAGTGACATAGCTCAAAGCATTGTGTGTGCCAAGTAATTTGTCTACACCCAATCAAGGAGGTTAACAACTCTAAGTTTAGACCGAAAATAGAGTGATTAATCCATTCACAAACCTACAATAAGCTTAAAAACGTGAGAAGCCATTGAAACACCGAAGTCATGGGGTGATATTCACCCCATAACCAAGCCTAAACCACTACTCAAACATGGTTAAAGTACACACAAAGGAGAAAAACGTGGTTAAAGAAAACATGACGAATATGAAAATAAACACAAGATTTAGATAGATAATGAGTAGCACAACAACATTAATGAAGGCAACATACCTTGAATCTAAGTAGAAAACATCAAATCCTAGAGAGAAGTTGGAGCAAATTATGTACAAAACTAATGGAGGTAGAGAGAGAAGGTGGAAGATGAAGAATACCTAATAATCTGATGTTAGGTGGCTTTTATAGCCCCAAAAAACGTGTACAAAAGGTCCAAAATGCCCCTAAGATAAAAGGGAAGTCGGGCCAAAAATTTGTCTGAAAAACCCAAGTCCTATCGATAGGACTTATTCTCCTATCGATAGGAGAACTCTTTTGCACACGGATGGCCAATCTGATCCCTCTCCTATCGATAGGACCAATTCTCCTATCGATAGGACTTCACTGCTTCACAAAAATGGCCAGACTGATCACTGTCCTATCGATAGGGCCAATTCTCCTATCGATAGGAGTTGCTTGCAGGCAGATTTTTGACCCAACTTCGCGGGCACGCCCCGGCTTCGTCTGAACTCGGAATGAGGTGATTCTTAAACCGTTGGAAAGCTCTATGAGTCTACTTTCAAACCCAAATGAGCTCATCTTCATAGCCTTTGTATCTTGAGAGAAATGAGCCTTTTTCTATCGGTGTGTCGAATTTCCTCGAACCTCATAACTCTAGATTTCTTGCTCCTTTGTTCCGGGCCTTCCTTGAACCTTCCAAAGCTCCTTGAATCGACTTCTAAGCTTCGGCGATTGTCCTCCACGGCATTGCGGGACTTTGGGTACTTCCGGATACAACCGGGGATTATTTGGAGCTTTGGACGCGCCTTTTAGCTCCGATTTTCTGAAACTCATCAAAAACACAACTCGCGCAAAATCAATCATATAAAGGCACAAAATGCACGTGTGTGTGATCACAACGAGCGATATAAGCCCCGTTATTTACATTTTCGGGGGCTTATCAGCCCAATTTCAATAACTGTGTATAAAGGAAAGAAATGATCCTTTTTAGCAATTAGCCCAATTTCATTTTCCAAATTGAAATTTACGGAAATAATGATTACAAAGTAAACTAATGAAGGAAACTAATAGATATTGCTGAAATAATATAATAGATATTGCCGAAAATTTTAAAGGAAAGTAATAATCAACCGAATAATATAATTGTTAATGCGAAAACTAATTAACGGAAATAATGTAATATATAATAGATATTTCCAAATGATTCTTTTCCAATTTCATTATCCGAAAATTTTCCAAATTGAAATTAACGGAAATAATGATTACAAAGTAAACTAATGAAGGAAACTAATAGAATTGCCGAAATAATATAATAGATATTGCCGAAAATTTTAAAGGAAAGTAATAATCAACCGAATAATATAATAGTTAATGCAAAAACTAATTAATGGAAATAATATAATATATAATAGATATTTCCAAATGATTCTTTTCCAATTTCATTATCCGAAATTTTTCCAAATTGAAATTAACGGAAATAATGATTACAAAGTAAACTAATGAAGGAAACTAATAGATATTGCCGAAATAATATAATAGATATTGCCGAAAATTTTAAAGGAAAGTAATAATCAACTGAATAATATAATAGTTATTTATTGGCTAGGAATTAACTTCTTATTTTGTACCAATATATTATTTAGAAAAACGTTTAAAAGGAAGGTTTTAGGTTAACCTATCCTTAAGTTTTTTGGAGAAAGTTTTTTGAAAGTTGAAACATCTTGAACAAAATCCTATTAATTTGGTAATCAAAAGAAAAGAAAAAAAAGGGGAACAATTTTTCAACAGGTTTCCTATATACTATATCAAGAATCCTTAATTTGTGGGGTTTCAATTACAAAACGTAAATCTATAAAAATATATCATTCAACATTCCTCATTTTAAAAATACCAAACTTCCCGTCGAATCTATTTAACAAAATAATACAAACAAATACATGGTCTTTTCTATCTCATGTAGGCATACACTTCATCATTTGATTAGCTGCTATTAAAGAAGGTTAGTGTTGTTCTTATTATCATTTAAGTACTCTTTGCCATCCATTATTATTCGCAGCCAGTCCTTCTCCAATTTTTTTATTTATGCTTCTTTTATTAATTGTTTGAAATTTTTAGTTTCTTTGCTTATTTTATTTATTGTTTTTATGTTGATGTGTCCAATATCATGGAAACACCAGCATATAGTTTCAATCCTCTGTTCATATTCATCTTTTTTATTCTTAAAAGTTTGGCGAATTAAGTCAATTGATTAAACTGTTCAGTAATTGAATTCCATTTAGCAAGTTTTCATGTCTCTTAACTCTTTTAGAACCTAATATTACCCTATTAATTGTCTTAGAACGTGAACTTTTGAATAAAAATTCATCTGTTTTTATTGCTCTGCATTTTGCTTTGGTTTGCTAATCCCCCAAGATAGTCTGGAGGATGTTTTTTTACGATTCTTTACAAAAGCTATCAATACTAATTAACGGAAATAATATAATATATTGCCGAAATTTCCTTTTTAGGAATTATCCCAATTAACGGAAATAATATAATATATTGCCGCTTCCTATATTGACATTGATCCAGTACATTGATCCAGTACACTTCCCTTCCCATTGAATCTAGAGCCGGGCAAGACTATTGGTTTGAGGCTAGAGTCAAAGGTTTGCGCTCTCCCTACACCACACTTTGGATTTCTATTTGTCAAAAGTGAATGCATGCATGGTCTATTGACGTGAGAAGAATGACCCTCTTCCATTTTTCTTCTCTTTGTTTGATTAGTTGATTTTGCAGGTTGAATTTTGCAGAGTTCACGAAGCCACCGAGTGATTTGATTAGGTTTTTCTCGGATCTACTTTTACCTCTCTATTGCTGACAATAGTTTTTATCCATATGCATCTTAAAGTTTTGAACTATTACTATACTACTAATGTTTTGAAACGATGGAAAAGTTTACTACTATACAACGTATCATGTATCTTATATGTATCATGTCAGTAAAGCAAACGTATATGGTGATCTGTATAATGTATATTGAATGATACGTAACGAGAATCAGCTGTCACGATCATGAATTTTTTAAAATCATTAGCAACTCATACAAAATTGTACTATGTTACATGTTTTTTTCCCCTCCTTGACTTAGACAATCTTAGGACAAGTAGTAACACGATTTCTTTTAGCGAAATATTTTCTAGATATTCCCTAAAAATACTAGGAATGGCTCTGAATTATTTTAAAAAATAACAGAAACCATTAAGAGATAAAAGTATTTGTAATAATAAATTTTGTATATTAAGAAAAATTCAACAAGGTATCTCTCCACTAATTAATTCTCTTTGTTTTCCATAAAACACAAACAAAGAAAGTTTTCAAGTCTCAAGATTTATTTTCAATGTTCCTTTAAAAAAAAAAAGGGCACTGCAAAACACCATAAAACAAAACATCTAGAATATAATTACACCATACAAATAAACTTATTTGTGACAACTTTATTTTAGTATTTTAAGTGAAGCAAGAATTAACTTATTTATGAGAACTTTATTTTAGTATTTTAAGAATTAACTAATTTTAGTATTTTAAGTACTTCTTGAATTATGAATCAATTTGTCAATGGGAATGAGCAACACTAAATAGTCATTCGTGTGCGTCCACACGCGGGGTCACATACAATTTGTGTGTCAGACGCGAGAGAGCTCAATGATTCGGGACATTTTTGTCAGTTTTGGACTTTAGACCCTAAAAAAAAAAATACTTTAACGTCCTCCTCTCCCTACAGAAACCTTGGCTGGGCTAAAAGCCTTATTAGCCCCCTTTTGTGATCCTTGACCCAATTTCCCGTTTGAAAAAAATAGAGACAGTTTTACTGCTTTTAATTTCCAGTTAAAATTTTAGTAGAATTACTCAAAATTTTAGTAGAATTCTGTTGGAGATGTTCCTACTAGATGATTATGTGACCTCCGTGTGGACCCACGGGTTGAACGAAATTTCAAAAAGAATTGCGTGTTGAACGTAATATCAAAAGAATTGCATGTTGGTCTCTTTGTCTAAAAGGTGACCTGGACTTTTATGGAGTAATTTGAAACCAATTTGGTCGTTGTAGACACCCCAAAATGAGACGTTTGTGTACATTTTTATCCCCGATGATGAAAGGAAATACTTGGAAAGCCTCTCGGATTGAAATTCTTCAAGTCAACAAAGTCAACAGTACCGTACGGTACTTATCTCTCATGCACGGTACAGCCTCAGTCACGTACAACAGCCTTTTGAATTTTGGCGGTGGAAGTGTGCCGTACGGCACAGTTGGTGTACCGCACGGCACAGTCACAGTGCTGTACGGCACAGTTTCAGCAGCCTTGGTCACCAAGTTTACTTCGCCCTGAAGAATTTTGACTGGCATAACCGACTTATACCCTTCCTAATCACGTCTACTTGCTCCCCAAGTAAATTTTGGCTATAAATTGGATGCTCCTCTTCCATTTTCAAAGGAGAACAAGCCTCTCCCTCTCCATTATGACGGAAAATTGGCAAGAGAAACCATGAAGTCTCATCTCTAAACCCCTGTCAAAAAAAAAAAAAAAACACCATCTCTTCCATAAATAATCTTCATTGCTGCCTCCAATTTCTAGAAAATCAATCCAATTCCCTCTTCCAAAACAAACCCAATCGAAAAATCAAATCTCTCTGTTTTCGGTCCAAACCCGTGGGGCCAAAGTTGCTCAAGTTCCAGCCATCAACCATCTTTGCTATCATCTCAGATTGTAATTGGAGTCCAGAGAGAGCCTAAGCCGCAATCAAAGGATCAAGGAAGAGCTTCAATCCGAGAGTTTGCAACAGAAGGTATAATCCCATTTCGCCAAACTTCTTAGTTTCGGTACCCTGAGGGGAGGGGTGCCAAGTGTGGGATGATCTTCCATATCATCTCCACATTTGGTATGCCCATGTTACATCAAAAATCAGTTTGATTCGTGATCTCCCGGTTGCGTCATACGGTGAATTTTACGCATCGTATGGAGCAACCTAATGAGGAGGAACAATTTCTATTCAAACATATCATCTTCCAGTTCAAAGTAATTAGTTTTGATCAAGTTTTCATGCCTTGAATGTGCCTACATTTCATCCTTTTCGAAAAATCAAATATCAAACTGTTTGTGAAGTAAACAGTGCCGCACGGCACTCCTTCTGTACCGCACGGTACACTTAGTGTGCCGTACGGCACACTTGGAAAATCAAAATTTTTAAATCATTTTCCAGTAACAGTAGGGTTATTTCTTGTTGGTTTCTTGGTTATTATTGCTGTTTTTAGTCATATATAATTGTTTATTGTTTATTTACTCAAAGTTCGGCAATAAAATGTTTTCTATAAATCCCACAAATGTTTAGTAAAGACCGATTTTTAATCGGGCAAACGGGGTGCATTAAAACCCTTCCCCGTTCGTAACCTGGCTCCCGAACCCGAAACGAATCTCTGGTTTTCAAATTGTTTTCTAAAGTCATTTTCTCAATCATCCTTCAAATTGGTTTCTCGGGTCCCAAAATCATTTTCCAAAAACCCGGGTGGCGACTCTATTTTCAAATCAATCATCAACCAAACCGGCGTGGGAGGTCGACCGTCCACAAAATGGCGACTCTGCTGGGGATTCTCAAATTAATCTCTAATTTGGTCTTTTTTGTACTTATGAACTTCTTGAAAGCTTGTCAAAACGAAAATGCCTAGCGCTATCGCAAGGAAGGAATGGCGGACTAACAGGGCCTCGCCCGGCCATCCTGACTGGAGCTTTTTGGGTTGTTTGTTTGTGTAAAGATATCAAAGAAGAAATTAATTTGGAGAGCCAAGCTTGAAAGATATTTGTGGAATTTTTGAAATCAATTTTATTGCTGAACTTTTGCATCACGTGCATCGATGTTGGATAAACCCCGCTGCTGCGTCTTGGTTACCCTACCCAGTTCACTGGTGTTAGGACATCCCCGGATGCTCCGCAACCTTGGACCGTGATGAGTCAGCCTGCCGTTTGACCTTTGCCATGTAGTACACTTGGCACTGGGAGGCAAATATTGGCTCTAGTCTGGGGGACCCCTTCAACCAAAACCGGCCTTTGCATATAGTAAACCTAGAACCTTCCAACGTAGGACAGGGACCCACAGGTTAGGATTACGTGATATATCTTGTTACGTGTTTACTGCTTTCCATATATTGTCATCATTTTGCATGCATTGGTATTATCATGGTTAGTTAGACCCCATACTGTCACATTTTCCCGCGGTCTCAAGAGGTTGCCCTGTCCGATGATGAGTCGTGCATTCCAATGCACATTTTTCAGATTAATTCTATCATTAGAATAACGGGACTTAGGAAAATCAAATTAACTTGATCCTTAGAAATTCCTTGGCAATGACCTAACAGAAATTAGGAACGATTGACCCAAGCTGGGGCAGTTGTCCCTAAAATCAAAGTTAGACCCTTGAAAAGGAATCATCAAGAACCAAGTTGGTTTAGTTTTCTCAAATCCTGCTATCCTAAACAAAGGATACATTGTCAAAAAAAAATTTTTGAGGATCGGGGTAGCCTTTTTAAGACCCATTTTTCTATAGTCTGAGAGACTTTAAATCTTTGGAGTTTGGAACACCTCCAGTGTCAGCTATGCTCAAATGGCTCCTTGTGATTCTATCACATTTCTATCCAGATTTTGATAGCCTTATTGCTTTGTCTTGGATGGTCACGAAAGTTAACTGGCTCTGGTTCCAACACACAGGAACTATACCTACTGAGTAGTCGACCTACCCAGGGCTGTTGAAATCTTTTTGACACTTAGGTTTGCATACATGACGACACAAATACGACATTTCCATTTTTCAAAAGAAAACAAACAGGGGCATTTTTGAGTTTTGCTTTACTGTCAATCCTTAGCCATTTAGCCAAACAAGAAAACCACCCCCAGCTCCACAAACAAGCATTCCAAAAACACAAGCCCAATGCCCAAGCCAGCCAAATCTCCCTTAGCTCCACTTCAAAAGAACAAAGCTCCACAACCCAAATTTTCAACCAAGCCATACTTGTGAATGAGATCATAGCTCAAACCAACCACTCTCAGAAACCACAAAAAACCCTTTTCCAATTCTCCGAGCCTCTGTCCTTGATTTATGAAAAGCTCCTCAAAACCAGCCATATCAAACCACTCATTCCAACCCCTCTACCTCAGAAGCTTCCATCTTACCATAACCCAAATGCCTTTTGTGCATTCCCCCAAATGCCCGGTCACGCTACCGATGAGTGCCAGCGCCTCCATCACAGAATTCAGAACCTCATCGACAGCAAAACCATTATTTCTCCACCAACAAAAACAAACACCCAGGCAAGTCCCAATCCTCATATCAACTCTGCCATGTTCGACACCAAACCCATGGGGGATTACTGATTGATGTCAAGGCCAGCAAAAGAAGAATGAACCATCAAGGACCATGCAATAGACGAATCTTTCACGAGTCTTGGGAATTTTCAAGTTTCGAGTCAGAGTCTTCTCTTTTATTGAGTTAGTTTGTGTTTCTATTCCTACTTTGGTGTCTGTCTTCAAAATTCAAGTCTGTAATGTTCTGTTGTAAAAAAAAAGAACAAAAACCAAAAATAGAGTCAGCATTGTAGTCCCGAACTACGCACGACCTGATTCCTTGCATAGGGATACGTAGGCAACCCTCAGTGGTTCGGTCGCAACTTTCATGAATCGATGTCACGCTTTTGTGTTAGAATTGTCATAATAAACTTGAGTTTTTGCAATAATCCTTGAAGATGGAATTGTTTTTCACCATCATTTGAAATTCATGATAATCACTTCAAAATATAGGATGATTTTTTATTGAACCCTCAGCTCTCACACGAAGAAGGAGTTCCAGGCGCAATTCCCCAACATCATCAATGAGCAATGCTTTGACCAAAAAAAAAGAGCCTGCTAGGTTGAAAACCCTCAAGGGCGGCCTAGGCAAAAGTTAAGGCAAAGCTCGCTGGATCAAAATTTTGAAGTACGACCCAGGCAAAAGTTAGAGCGTATACAGATTCTTTCTATCAAGTTGTGCAATTCAAAATGAAGAAAGGCATTTTTTGCTTTTATTCCCCAGATAAATATATCCCTTGATAGCCCTTTTGAGCCTGAATCATTTTCTTTGAAAAAGAACCCAGCTAGGCAGCTATCCCCCACACTGGGGTGAATTAAGAGAAACAAAAGTGCCAAGTTATCAGCAAGATGCCCAGATGAAAGTGTCAAGCACATGAATGCTAGAGAAATGCCAGATTTTCAAAAGTACCAAATGCATGGTTGCTAATGGCACGTCAGAATGAAAAATGCCAAGTTCTTGGGCACAACCAAATGAGAAGAATTGAAAAGGAATAAAGGAAGAAAAGTGTCTATCAAAAGCCAAAATGGGACACAGAGAAAACATTGAAGAAAAAAAAGAAAAAAGGGCACGCTAAAAGAATTCAAGATAGCTGTTAGCTTTAAAACCTAGGAAGAATGAAAAATTTTTTTGAGCCTTTATCCTTTCTTTGTTAAACCCCAAAGCCCTGGCCCTGCTATAACCTAAATAAAGTCCTTTCAGATTGAAAAACACAACTTGATAGCAAGGATCTAGTGGAAACAATATCATTAAGGATCAAAAGTCAAAGCATTGCAAAACACCAGCATCATCCAGCAACAAAAGTCTGAACCGGGGCACCTTAAATCCTCATCAGCAACCCGGGGGCAAAAGTCAAAGCATTGCACAACACCAGCAACAAAAGTCCAAACCGGGGCACCTCAATGGAAAATCAATGAATCAGCATCCCAGGGGCATGGGTTCACAATGAGAAATCTTGTGTTTTGATAAAACAATCGGTTTAAATGAACATCATTTGATGGAGTGAAACAATTTCAAAACCAAAATACCCAAGTTCATTTCAAACATCAGTTGTGGGGCACATTCTGCCATTTCCCAAATTCTCGAGTTCGTCATTAGGTCAACATAGTCTTGTTAGAGTCCATTCCTTTGTCACAAGATCGATCCAGTAATAGAATAACCCGCGTCTATCAAATTCACGAGTAGTCATTCTCCGCCTAGACAGGAGCACCTTCAGGAAAGTCACTCTTTTAAGTTTCTTGAGTTAAGCCTAGTCTTGTCCAAATCTACCCCCTCTAGTAAAAGGTCAACGAGTATGTCATCTCTGCCCAAATCAGGGGCATCTTTATAAAGTCATTCGTATCGTCTGGGGCCTTGTCCAAATTCACACAAGGTCTTTTGTCCAGTCAACCCTTGGTGGTCTTGATATTCTCAAACATGTGAAAGACGGTTTCAATGCATGGAGGAGCCTATGTTTGGATAAAACAAGTCAATGGGTTCAGAGTTGAAAGTTTGTCATCTATTGGGGTCCAAGACTAGGGCACATCAGCTCAACGCCATCTACTGGAAGAAACACATGCACTGGAGTTCAAAATTTGGGGCGGGAAAGCCAAAAGACTCAAGCCTGACAGAAAGCCAGAAAGCTCAAAAGGCTCAAGCCTCACAAAAAGCCAGAAAGCCCAAAAGGCCCAAACCTCAAGGATTCCAGAAAGCCCAAAAGCTCAACGTCTTGATCAGAAGCAACCTCAACAACCAGTCCCTATCCAAAAGGAAAGATAGTAAAGCAAAAAGAGACATCTTTTTGCACCGCCTACTTTCTAAAAAAATGAATGTTGTCATTGTGTCATCAAATGTCAAAACCAGAGTCTCACACAAAGACAATTTTTCAATCAATCGTCCTTCGGAACATGTTTTTAGCTAACCATCCCTCGCAACATATTTTCAATCAACCGCTCATTCTTCGGAACATGTTTTCAATTAAGCGTCCCTCGGGACATGTTTTCAATCAACCATCCCTCGAGATATGTTTTCAATCAACGTTTTTCAATCAACCGTCTCTCGTTGCGGTTTTTCAATCAACGTTTTTTTTCAATCAACCGTCTCTCGTTGCAGTTTTTCAATCAACCGTCTCTTGTTGCGGTTTTTCAATCAACCGTCTCTCGTTGCGGCTTTTCAATCCACTGTCCTCAGCGATAGTTTTTCGAATTTTCAATCAACTTCAATCAATTTCAACCAATTTCAATCAATTTTTCAATCAACTTTAATCAATTTCAATCAATTTTCTAATCAACTTCAATCAGTTTCAATCAAATTCAATTTCAAGACTAGAAGTGGTCAGGTTTTCAATCAACCGTCCTTTGGGTCAGTCTTTCAGTCAAGCATTCTTTGGAACAGTTTTTCAATCAATTGTCCTCCAGGGACAACTTTTCAATCAAATCAATTTTAAGGTCAATTTCTCAAATCAATCTACCTTCTGAAACAAATTTCTCAAACCAATCTCTAAACTCAATTTCAACAACTCAAGTCAATCAAACCACTCAGTTCTTCACGAGACCTCGCTGGTCTTGCGGACACAATTCTTCACGAGACCTCGTTGGTCTCGCACGAACCTTTTTGGGGACCTCGCTGGTCTCACTCAAACCTTGTTGGGGACCTCGCTGGTCTCGCTCAAACTTTTTTGGAGACCTCGCTGGTCTCGCTCAAACCTTTCTGGGGACCTCGCTGGTCTCGCTCAAACCTTTTTGGGGACCTCGCTGGTCTCGCTCAAACCTTTTTGGAGACCTCGCTGGTCTCGCTCAAACCTTTTTGGGGACCTCGTTGGTCTCCCACTAATCACTTCATAAGAACCTCACTGTTCCCCCGCGTTCACAGAATCTCACTAGTTGCATTCATAGCACGCCACTTGTTTATTCCCCTCATTAAAACACTCAACTGGTTTCGTAAGTCCTCTCCGGCATTAACAAAGGTTTTCTCAAGCACTCAAGTGGTTTCGTAAGTCCTCTCCGGCATTAACAAACAGTTATCTCAGCACTCAAGTGGTTTCATAAGTCCTCTCCGGCATTAACAGCAAGGTTTCCTCAGCACCAATGGTTTCGTAAGTCCTCTACGGCATTAACAACGGTATTCAAGCACCAACGAGTTTCGCAAAGCCCGCTACGGCCTTAACAACGGTTTATAAACATCAACTGGTTTCGTAAGTCCTCTCCGGCATTAATAAATGGAATTCAACACCAATAGCACATCATTCGTTTTTCCCTCGTTGAAAAACAGAGTGACAATTCCCGCAATCCAATCAAGGTATATTTCCTATCAACTCTTGTATTTCATGTTCTAAAGCCCTGACGAACTACGCTGGTCTGATCCTTACAATGAGGTACGTAGGCAGCTCTTACGAGCGCGACCACATGCACCACATTTTACTTGTTTGTTTTCGTACGAGGATGTCCACATCGAGGGGTGTCTTCTATCTTTGACGCGACTTCCATCACAATGATTGTAAGCCTCGTCAAAGAGGGGCAACTGTAGACACCCCAAAATGAGACTGTAACACACAAATTCGAGTCCTGAAATAAAGACAAGAAAACGATGCACAAAATAATATATTTTATTGATTTGATTTGAATGCGAGTACAATCTCTATTAAATTCTTTACAATAAAGAATAATTCCTCTGATTCGATCTCCGAAGTTGATGGTGCAACCTAACGGCTATAGAAGCTTGTCGTAGGATTGAACCGGTTTGTAGTTCTTTCAGATCTTCGAGTTGAGAAGCTTGAAGAACGAAGCTTGATCGAGGGCTTGAACAGCTTTATCTCGAGCAAACGGTGAACTTGAGGATGATCTTCGCTAGCTAACGCGTAGACCGTTGTTGTTATGGATGAATCGACACGTAGCTTGGGTGCTTGTTGATCCTCCACACGAACTTGAGGGATTTGAGAAGAACTTGCAGAGAAGACTTGAGAACTGCTTGAGAGTGCTCTGGCTGCAGATGTCCCTTGGATGGTTTGATGAACTTGCGAAGAAATCGGCACGCTGTTCTTGGTGCTTGATGATTCTCTGCAAGATGTTGAAGAATGCTTGAATTCTTGAAGAGTGCTTCAGAGCTCTGGTTGAATGCCAAGCGAATCTCCTCTCTTCTTCAAATGAGCCTCTATTTATAGGCTCAGGAAGAGGAGATTTAAATTTGGTATGATTTGTAATTAATTTGATTTAATTACAAATCAAGATAATTAATAATCAATCAGAATTATTTGATTATCAATCAGGATAATTTAACCTCAATCAAGATAATTGAATATCAATTAAGGAGATTGATTTGCTTTCATTTCCTAAAAGAAATTTGACTTCTTTTATTACTTTTAGGAAATAACATTAACCCAAAAAGATAAATAATACATTTATTAATTATTTAACTTTTTTTTGTTGGGTTATCTTGAATGGGCCTGCACATTTGGGCTAGCCCATTTTGGCAAATTAATTTAACCCAATGTATTTTTGGTCTTCCACAAATCTTCAAAAGGACTAAGCCCATAAATTTGATGGGCCCAATATTCATTTGAAAATGTTGACCAAAATTTGACTTTAATTAATCAAGGTAATTTATTTATCTCAATTAATCGGACGGCAATTAGGCGATGCCGAAATTTAAGTGTCAACAGAGACGTTTGTGTACATTTTTATCTCCGATGATGAAAGGAAATACTTGGAAAGCCTCTCGGATTGAAATTCTTCAAGTCAACAAAGTCAACAGTACCGTACGGTACTTATCTCTCATGCACGGTACAGCCTCAGTTACGTACAACAGCCTTTTGAATTTTGGCGGTGGAAGTGTGCCGTACGGCACAGTTGGTGTACCGCACGGCACAGTCACAGTGCTGTACGGCACAGTTTCAGCAGCCTTGGTCACCAAGTTTACTTCGCCCTGAAGAATTTTGACTGGCATAACCGACTTATACCCTTCCTAATCACGTCTACTTGCTCCCCAAGTAAATTTTGGCTATAAATTGGATGCCCCTCTTCCATTTTCAAAGGAGAACAAGCCTCTCCCTCTCCATTATGACGGAAAATTGGCAAGAGAAACCATGAAGTCTCATCTCTAAACCCCTGTCAAAAAAAAAAAAAAACACCATCTCTTCCATAAATAATCTTCATTGCTGCCTCCAATTTCTAGAAAATCAATCCAATTCCCTCTTCCAAAACAAACCCAATCGAAAAATCAAATCTCTCTGTTTTCGGTCCAAACCCGTGGGGCCAAAGTTGCTCAAGTTCCAGCCATCAACCATCTTTGCTATCATCTCAGATTGTAATTGGAGTCCAGAGAGAGCCTAAGCCGCAATCAAAGGATCAAGGAAGAGCTTCAATCCGAGAGTTTGCAACCGAAGGTATAATCCCGTTTCGCCAAACTTCTTAGTTTCGGTACCCTGAGGGGAGGGGTGCCAAGTGTGGGATGATCTTCCATATCATCTCCACATTTGGTATGCCCATGTTACATCAAAAATCAGTTTGATTCGTGATCTCCCGGTTGCGTCATACGGTGAATTTTACGCATCGTATGGAGCAACCTAATGAGGAGGAACAATTTCTATTCAAACATATCATCTTCCAGTTCAAAGTAATTAGTTTTGATCAAGTTTTCATGCCTTGAATGTGCCTACATTTCATCCTTTTCGAAAAATCAAATATCAAACTGTTTGTGAAGTAAACAGTGCCGCACGGCACTCCTTCTGTACCGCACGGTACACTTAGTGTGCCGTACGGCACACTTGGAAAATCAAAATTTTTAAATCATTTTCCAGTAACAGTAGGGTTATTTCTTGTTGGTTTCTTGGTTATTATTGCTGTTTTTAGTCATATATAATTGTTTATTGTTTATTTACTCAAAGTTCGGCAATAAAATGTTTTCTATAAATCCCACAAATGTTTAGTAAAGACCGATTTTTAATCGGGCGAACGGGGTGCATTAAAACCCTTCCCCGTTCGTAACCTGGCTCCCGAACCCGAAACGAATCTCTGGTTTTCAAATTGTTTTCTAAAGTCATTTTCTCAATCATCCTTCAAATTGGTTTCTCGGGTCCCAAATCATTTTCCAAAAACCCGGGTGGCGACTCTATTTTCAAATCAATCATCAACCAAACCGGCGTGGGAGGTCGACCGTCCACAGTCGTGATGTCTCAACATGTGGACGTGTTGAACTCTTGATTGTCAGTTTTTATCCTTATGCATCTTAAAGTTTTGTTTGCTGTTATCACTCTCTTAAAGTTCCTTTTTTGGGTTCAGATTTCCTTTCAACATGTCTCTTTTTTACAGTATCATAGGATTCACCTTCATTTATTTGATTTGTATGATTTCTCATGTAAATTTACTCAATCATTTGTAGGAAGTGTTCAAGAAATTGAATGGATCGTGAGAACAAAGATCCGAATGTCAAACAAAGGTCTCAAAAAAAAAAGAGCACTACTAGAAGCTATCGAAAAACAACCTAAGGAAGCGGCAAAAGAATGTCACCGTGTAAGAGCATGCATCTTGAGAGACAAGAAGAATGTCGGTCAAAACACCACCAACCACTCCATAGGTAATTGTCATCTTCATGATTTTGTATAAAAATTACTTCTTTTCTCTTCGTTTTTTTTTTTACCTTGCAATTTTTTAGTACCTCACTACGTAGTAGGTCAAATTGATCAACTTCATCGATTAGATGGACACCAAAAAGAAGTGGTAAAAGAAGGTCATAATCTTAAACCATGCTTCTCACGTGTGAAAAAATCAGCGACTCCAATTAACATCAATCGCTCCATAGGTAAATTTCTTGACCTTCATGCAAACTTTGTTTGTTAGTTTTTTAACATCAAATGCAAAGAGGGTCCACATAAAGGAGTTTGCGTCAATGCCGAACGTAAGATTTCTTCGTGTTTGATTTTGTGGTTAATAATTTTGTTCCATTTTATACCTATGCCTCAATTATTGAAATATTTGTGTAGGTTCAACATTTTCGCATTACTGGACGCATCGAGAAAATAGACATTGAACACTTGTGGGTTAATTTGTGCAAGACCTATTTCCAAAGAGTGGATGATCAATATGGTCATTATATTTGTCATCGATGCGGACTAGAGGATGCCCATACAATAACTAGGTATTAAACATTTTTTAAAAAAATATCCCCATGCATAAGGTATCATATTCAGATGGTTTGAATTGATTGCATGAATCTTTAGGTATAATGTCAAGATGACGGTGAAAGACTCCACTGGATCAATGGAGATTTTGGTAAAGGACACAAAGGCAGAATTTATCTTGCGATGCGTACCATCCTATTTGAAAAAAATTATGTCAAAGGTAAAAAACCAAACAATTAAATATAAATTCAGTGTATAACTACACCAACACCTTACTTTGTATTGTTTTAACAGAATAATGGGGTTAACATGTTACGAGAGTACATTTCTCAGTACCATGATCGTGCATATGCATTCATTATACCAGCTCCAAAACCTCTACGTGATGAATAATGTACTCCTGTGGTGACATACGTGTTAACAATTGATTGGTCCGAAGAATGTTTGTACCTATTCAAAGGTAATAGACACAACTGCCTTCATTGCCAGATGATAATAAATATAAACTGATGTTGTGTAATATGTCTTGATTTTAATAATTTTTTAATCTTATACGTGTAGGACTATCGAGGAAGGACAAAGGAGCATTGGAATCATCGTGATGACAACTTTAGAAAGGCATTGGGAATCATTATGATAGTTTTAGATATTGGGTTAAGTTTCAGAGACATTTGTTTAGTTTACTTCTACTGGATTGTGAGTAGATGTCATGAATTCTTTACGAATTGCAACAATTTAAAATATGTCGAAGTTTGTTTGGTTTGAATTTTGATTAAGCATGTGCACTTGGATTCGCTCCGTGCATAGCACGGGTTTGATGCTAGTAATAAGTTGTAAGCCTTAAGGGCACGACAATTTTTGAGTATTATTGAATGATAAAAGAGTCTAGAGAACGTTTTCTCTAAACTTTCTTGTTTGTGTTCGATTGTTGCACGTCTTTTCTGTAATTCATAAGGCGCCCTGCATCACAAAGACACAAGACATAAGACAAGGACACAGGATAGACCCAAACTGCAGACTCAAGACGAAACCACAAGACCCACCCCATAATCCCAGCAAAAAGCTGGAAAACCAACCCCACCAAAACACACCTAGGCCCACCCCATACTGAAAACCAAAACCCAACCGAAATCCACCTAAATCAACCCCAACCTGAAAGCCTGAATCCCAACTAGAAGTGAGAATTAAACTGTTTAAACAACACATCCAGAATACTCTGGAGTCTATAAATGTAGTCATCCACAGTGTATTTGTCTCCTCCTTTAGTTTTAACCTAAACTGCAACTCTAGTTTTTACGAGTTCCGTTGTTTCAGCCTAATTAGAAGCAATACATCAAAGACAAGGGAGTTTCTTTTGTTCCAAATGGTCCACAGGTAGCCAGTGGAATGCAATCCTAAATAACTTTCTTGCTAGGTTTCAAAGACCAATTGTTCCACTAGATTAGAAGATCAACTAAGACTTTGGAGTCACCCACTAGACACTCCACCATGCCAAAATATCCACCCACACACACCACACATGATTACAATTGCAAAACTTACAGACAGCTTGAGCCATATCATACCTTTTGAGGTATAGCAAGCTCATAAATGGGTTTGACCGAGAAGATTTTAGAGTCACATCATAGCACATCTTTTGTCCCTTTCCTGATTGTCACCCTTTTCCCATCAAGAATATGATGTAGCTCTACAATCAGTTCTTCTTCCGAAGCAAATAGTCTCCTACTAAACTGCAAGTCCCACTAATTTAGAACTGCTTTCCTAGCCAAAATATGGCTAATTCTTTATGTAAGAGGGGAAAAACTCACAAAGTTATTTCCTGGCTCTTATGAGATCAAATCCTCTTCGAATGGAGCGACCTCGATCCTGCAACACGAACGAACTGTCAGAGCACCCCTGCCTCTAGGCGGCAAGGGCCCTCCGATGGCTAAGTTAGTATTGACGAACTGGAGGATAACTGTTACGAGTTTGTAAGTATCAAAATAGGTTTTCGCATACCTTTAGCATTTAGGAGTCATTCCATTATATAGTCGATTAGTTTGCACTTACATTCCCAGTGGAACTCTTCCCTGTATGGAATCCTTCCAAGTCTAGGATTCTTTCCTATTGGGTAGCGTAGCCTGCTTGATTCTATATCCTTATTCGACAAGGATTCTTGCCAAGATGGCCGCATATTGCTCGTTCGGAGCTTTACCCTACATGGGAGTTTGCTTCCTCTTTGGTAAGTTGACTGGCTTTCTGTTTCTGAATAAGATCGTGCTTATCTTCGCAAGCTTATCCGATCTTGGAGATATCTTCAAAAATTCCCTTCTTTCCTTATCTTCATAAGGTAAGTCTGCTATTAGGGTTTGTCCCATATTGGGCCGTTCCATCCGTGCCATCCGACGAACAGGTAGAGTCGGGTTACTGTTGGATTATGGGCTTGGTGATCGTCGGCATACTGTTCCGTACTTCTTCCCTTGTGCGTGTCACGTGATGGATCTGGACGAGCTAACTTGTTCGTCTTCTGTACTTCTTAACAAATTACTAACCGAACTTTAGCTTTCCATAATCAAAGTTGACAATTTTTCACAATGCCAAATTTAATTGAGCATACATCTTCTCAATCAAGAACACCAATCACTACGGAAAGCCTTATCTCTCTTTCTTTTTCAACAATCTTTTCAAATTTTTTTTCAAAAACAGTTTTTTTTTTTTCAAAAACTGTTATTTTGAAAATATTGTTTTTTCGAAAATAGTTTTTTCTTCTTCTGAAAACTGTTATATTTTTAAAAACTGATTAGTGTTCGGAAAAAAATATCAAGTTTTGAAGCAAATTTCGAATTAAAAATAGTTTGTCAAATAATTTAGTTTTTTTAGTTTGAAAAGGTGATATAGGAAGTTTTGGCTACCCAATTTTAATTATGCCATTGTGGACCTTTACATTGTTAACTTTAGCCACCCCTGTAAGATCCCAATCCTAATTAATACCCACGTTATACACTTGAATTAGCTTTGATTATTCTAGGAAGGGTTTGTTAGGGTCTATAATGCCTACGATAGATAAGATGAGACGTTACGGAAATTTGTTCCTATAAAAGTAACAAGGGCATAGAGGATCTCTTCCATTTTACTATTCACCCTTTTCAAATCCTATTTTATTCGTTAAATTTCTCTTCATGCATTTATTTGTTACAAAATTGGTATGAATTACAAGATATTTACAATATCTTTAAGATAAGACCAATATTGAGTATTTTTGTAATCTAAAAGATACCAAAATAAGAATTTGAATTTTGGAGAGAACGTGGTGAAATTTTAGGTTCTGGAGGTTCGCTCTTCTCTTTGGTGATTGGGGCGGTGGAGTCTTTGGGGCAGCAAGTGTAGTGTAGGCGGTTGTGTGTGGTCTGGTGTGGAGTAGGGTGGCGGCTGCTGTGTGTTTAGGTTTTGGGTTTTAGGTTTAGGTTTTTTATTTGTTTATTTTTTTATATATTGGAGCCAACTTGTATAACTAATGTTGTTTCCAGGACCCAACTGGTATGGCTAAGGAAGAAGTAGCAGAAATGTAAAAGAGAAATGAACATATCTAGTTACTTCAAAAAGATTACACGTACAATGCCTCTGTCGTATCAATCTCTCCTTATTTATAGCTATAACAGAATAATCTTCCCTCCACTCGACTGTAACTACTTTTTAGCTAACTTTCTTACAGAATTACAGATTTATCTCACAAGTTTACAGAATTGCTAATCACTCCCCTAAACCATTTCACGTCATAATATTCAATGCCACTTGAAAACAACCTTGTCCTCATCTTTGTTGTCTGAGGGATCTCAGTTCTCTACCTTGGGTGATGGGTGTTGCTGTTTGGTGGCGGTTCGGTTTCTGGCATGGTGGTACGGCAATGTTGTTTCCTGCCTTAGTTTTAGGTTTGGGTTAGGTGTTTTGGGTTGTATTGTATATCTGGGCTTGTGGCCCATGGGTGTTTTGTTTGGGTCTCACTGCAATATTTTGTATGCCTTTTTTAGGCTAGGCTATTAGGAGTGTTGGGTTTGACCCATGAGGTGTTTTGGGCATTGTCCCATCAGGTGCTTTTAATTTCTTCAACTTTGGTTGGAGTCCCCTCCCCTCCCCCCCCCCCCCCCCCCCCCCCCCCCCCCCCCCCCCCCCATTTGATGTACCCTTTGTCAAGTTTCTTAATAAACTTTTTCCCGATAGAAAAAAAAAAAAAAAGCCTTGTCCTCAAGGCTGGAAGTGAGGATACTTTGTTTGGAGCTCGAGATAATCAATCCATGTAGCATCTTCTGGAAAAGAGTTCTCCCACTACACTACTTATTGGACCACAGTTTTATTTCCTCTTTTAACCATTCTGCGATCCAAGACTGCCATTGGTTCCAGTTGAAATGTACCCTCAGAACCCACTGGAGGTAAAGTAGGATGGGCCATTATATTAGATCCCATTTTCTTTTTGAGCAATGAGACATGAAAAATGGGGTGAATGATGGCTCCTGCTGGTAGCAGTAGCTTATAAGCCACTGATCCAATCCTTTCCAGCATTTGATAGGGCCCATAAAACCTAGGTGATAGCTTCATATTCCTTTGGAATGCCACTGTGGTTTGCTTGTAAGGCTGTAAACGTAAACATACCCAGTCCCCGACTTCAAATTCCTTTTTAGACCTTCCCTTGTCTGCATAATGCTTCATTGTGTTCTGTGCTTGAGTCAAATGCTCTTTGAGTTTCTTAACAATTATAGCCCTTTCTCTGACCAAGTTGTCCACCACTGTTACTGAAGAGGGTCTAGATACACAAAAAGTGTGCTCAGGTGGTTCCTACCCATATAATGCAAAGTAGGGAGTAGTGTTTGATGGTAGAATGGTGGTTGGTGTGTACCACCATTTAGCTAAGGGAAGCCACTTAGCCCACTGTTTTGGACAATCCCCAGACTTACACCTAAGATAATTTTCCAAGCATTTGTTCAGAACTTCAGTCTGCCCATCTATTTGGGGATGGTAGGCAGTACTAAGACACAATTTGCAACCTTGTAAAGTAAAATGTTCTTGCCAGAATTGGCTAGTGAATACTGCATTTCTGTCTAATACAATGGTAGAAGGCAGGCCATGCAGTTTAAACACCTGGTCAAAGAATAGTCTAGCCACATCCTTGGCTGTGTATGGGTGAGATAGAGCCATGAAATGGCCATACTTTGTCAGCCTATCTATCACCACAAAGATCACTGTCTTTCCTTGAGAACTTGGTAGCCCATCAATAAAATCCATAAAAATATCTAACCAGACCTTATCAGGAATGGGAAGAGGTTGCAACAGCCTTGGGTACTTGACATTTTCACTTTTGTATCTCTGGAATGTATCACTTTCAGAGATAAAAATTGCCACTTCTTGTTGCAGTCCTTTCCAAAAGAAATTTCTGCTTAACCTCCTAAAGGTGATGCATGAAATTCCTGAATAAGTTGCTTCTTAACTGGTGTGTCTCTCACAACCAATCAGTCATGGTAGGTTAAAAGTCCATGTTCCCAATTATACTTAGAATGAGCTTGACCTCTTTGTAAGTCCAGGATCAGATTCTTGATGCTAGCATATGTTTCCCAACTGAGCTTCACCTCCTCCAACCAAGTGGTAGTGACAGTAGGATCTGTCATATTAGTTAATTCTCCTTTCCTTGATAATGCATCAGCAGCTTGGTTGTCTTTTCCACACTAATACACTATTGTGTAATCAAACCCCAGTAACTTAGTTACCCATTTTGCTGGAATGGGGTTCCCTCTCTCTACTCCAATAGGTACTTCAGGCTTTGGTTATCAGTTCTGATGAGGAAGTGCCTTCCCAACAGATAATACCTCCACTTCAATACAACCAATACTACAGCCATCAATTCCTTTTCATAGGTGGATAGTGCCTGATCCCTGGCTGATAATCCTTTACTCCAATAGGCAATGGGATGCCCATCTTGCATCAATAAAACGCTCCTATACATGTTTCTGAAGCATCAGACTCTAGAACAAAATCTTTACTGGAGTTAGGTGGAGCCAGTACTGGAGTTGAAGTCATAGCCCTTTTAAGTTAGATAAATGCTGTAGTGGTCTCAGGATTATATACAAAAGAGTCATTCTTAAGTAACAAATGGAGTGGTGAACATATGTTGCCATAATTCTTAATAAACCGTCTATAGTAGCCAGTGATGCCTAAGAATCCCCTCAACTCTTTAATTGTAGATGGGACAGGCCAAGAGTTTATGGCCTGTAATTTGGTTGGCTCAGCAGAAACTTCTTTGGCAGATACCAAGTGCCCAAGATATTCCACCTCAGTTCTTCCGAACACACATTTTGTCATCTTAGCAAACAATTTATGTTGTTTAAGTAGTTGCAGGGTGAGTTATAGATGATGTAAATGAGCATCCCAAGACTGACTATATACAAGTATATCATCAAAGAATACTAAGATGAACTTCCTTAGGAAAGGCCTAAAGACTTCATTCAATAAGCTCTGGAATGTAGATGGAGCATTGGTGAGCCCAAATGGCATCACCGGAAACTCATAATGTCCATCTTGAGTTCTAAAAGCAGTTTTATCAATGTCTGATGGATGAACCTTATTTGGTGATAGCCAAACCTTAGATCCAATTTAGAAAAATATTTTGCCCCATACAATTCATCTAAAAGCTCATTTATGACTAGTATAGGGAATTTAGCTTTGATAGTGGCATCATTAAGTTCCCTATAATCCACACACATGCTCCAAGTGCCATCTTTTTTCTTAACCAATAACACTGGTGAAGAGTAAGGACTGACACTAGGTCTGATAATACCAGAATCAAGCATGTGCTTAACTTATTTCTCAATCGTAGTTTTTTGGAAGTAAGGGTACCTGTAAGGCCTCACATTTGTGGGTTCTGTTCCATGCTTGAGAGGGATGCAATGGTCATGTGATCTGGGTGGTGGAAGACCCTTTGGCTCCTCAAACATATCTGCAAATTCTGATAGTATAGTTCCCAAATCCTGAGGAATATCTTCTTTCCCTTCAGAGTGGTTAGCTTACAAAAAACAGATTTGGGCTATAGCACCCTGGGACTGCTTCTGCAATAGTTTATGCATCTTTTCAGAGCTTACAATCTTCATATCATCTTTATTCCCTCCTCTTAAGACATGCCTTCTTCCATTGAGATGAAATTCCATACTAAGGTTTTTAAAATCCCACTTAACTGGACCTAAAATAGCCCAGCCATTGTATTCCTAGCACCATATCACACCCCTTAAGCTGTAGTATTCTCATGTTTGCTTGAAAGGTAATTCGTTGCATCTCCCATTGGAAATTTCTGCACATGGCTGTCCTTAACATCTTAGTCCCATCAGCCACTGATACAGGTAAAGAGGCGGTATTCTCAGTGACCATATTAGCCCTTTTGACCACTTCAGAGCTAAGGAAATTATGGGTGCTACTTGAGTCAATCAAGATGATTATGAGCTTCTTCTTGACATTTCCCCTAACCCTCATTGTCCTATAAGAGTTAGACCCAGTAAGTGCATTTAATGAAATCTACAATTCCTCCTCAGGTAATTGTTCTACACCCTCCTCTTCTTCCTCTTCCTCCTCATTTGTTGGTTGTTCCTCCTCTTCTCCCTCCATAGTAAACAATCGCTTCTTCTTACACACGTGTCCTCTAGTGTATTTGTCATTACATTTAAAGCATGACCCTTTTGCCCTCTTCTCTTCAAATTCCTTTGACAATTCCTTCCTTACATATCCCCCACTGTTGAACTGTGGCTTGTTAGAAGAAAAAGGAATGGTTGATTTAGGTTTACTCCCCATTTTGGTCTTCCTGGTAATGGCCTCAATGCTGGTTTCTTGGAACTTTGCCAAACCTATGGCCTGGGTTATGGACGTTGGCCTGAACATGAGCACACCTGGTTGTATCTCCTCATTAAGTCCATTGATAAAACAACTGATAAAGAAAGTCTTAGGAAGATTCTGGGTTTTGTTCACCAATACGTCAAACTGTTCTTGATATGCCTTCACTATGGTAGTCTGTCTTGGTTTAGTTAGGTCTCCCATGGCATCCTCATATGAGTTAGGTCCAAATCTTGATATCAACCCTTGTTTAAAAGTCCCCAACTAAGGTGTTGGTGACATCTTTCAAACCACTGAAAACCATTGCAGGGAAGAGTCCTCTAAGTGCAATGATGCCAGTTTCACCTTGTCAAAAATTCAATTGCATTATACTCAAAGAATAGTTCGCATTTATAGAGCCATCCCGTGGGGTTATCACCATAAAAACGTGGAAACTCAATCTTTGCAACACGTGGGTTAAACAAGTTAGATGCAGGGCCTTGAGGGTGAAATTGATGTTCATTTCTACGTAGATTTTCCCCAAGTGCGTGAAAACCTAACTGAGAAGTACCTGGTGAATCTTGGTGGTGTTGAATTGGGGGTTCTTGCTGGTGCTTCCCATAAACGTGTCCTGCCACCTGGTCATATTTCACACTCGTAGCAGCGATCAGTTCTTTGATTTCCCCCAATTCTCCTAAAGCATTCTTGATTTGCCCGATATCTTCCGCATTTTGCTCAGTGCTCTCCTTCATCAATCGTAAAGTTTACTCCATTTTCTTGTCTTCTTGCGCTGCCCTAGTCCCGTCGGCTATGGTGGTTACAGCCCAAGAATCTTTGGCTCTGATACCAATGGTATGGCTAAGGAAGAAGTAGCAGAAATGTAAAAGAGAAATGAACAAATCTTGTATTGTTACTTCAAAAAGATTACACAATGCCTCTGTTGTACCAGTCTCCCCTTATATATAGCTATAACAGAATATACTTCCCTCCACTCGACTGTAACTACTTCGTTATAGAATTACAGATTTATCTCACAAGTTTATAGAATTGCTAATCACTCCCCTAAACCATTTCACGTCATAACGCCAACTTCTTGTATGCTCTTGTACAAGGCTTCTTTCTGTCATATCGATACCTCAAAGTTCTCTTCAAACCTATTTTGATATGAATCTTTGGCATTCTTCAATCCTTACATTGCCTCATAAGCCTAGCGTCCGTCTCATAGTTTACGTCTTCGCTAATACCCCCAAATCGAAGCACACCAATGACCAACAACCCTACCTGGCACGTAGCTAGTAAAATACAAAGACCGTGGATATGTAGCTAGCAATGACCATGACAGTTGAAAAATATGGTCAACACATTGTTCAGTGTTTAATGACGCGATCATATTAAACCAAAAAATAAATCATAAAGTCTCTTCGGGCCATATCGGATTAAGCAAATTAGATGGGAAAGAGTAGGAGAAATTTACAACTATATCTATATACTATATTCAATTAGCAATCAAATAAAATCACTTGAAGATACTATTCAAAAGTATAACGAATTAGGAACATTTGTCTTGTTGAGAGCTCTGCTCAATAAAACTCATTGTGCATTAATATTTGACCAATGGTAGATGCACTAGTTAGTAGTACATTATTTAGTGCCACTAGACTTTCCCTTAATTATAAATTATACATATTTTTGTCTCTGTTTTGACCAATTTCTTTGATTATTAATGACAAAGAAACCACTCACTTATCCTCTTTGAATAAGTACTGACTTCCAGGCTGGCTCCTTTTGATTATTTTTATGTCAAAATTTTTGAGCTCCAAGTCTAATTTCATTTTTCTTTTTTCCCCATCTTTCGCATATTCTATATTTGATGCATTAATCAATTTTTTATATCTTTTCCGCAAATATAAAAATAAAGCATAAAAAATTGATTAATGCATAGAAAATAATAGGAGCCGCAGGCTAAATTTGATGGGGTAAACTTCAGGTCCGAAATTTGTACTTCATAATATGTCTCTGTTTACCCTCCAAATCCAGGGATAATAAAATGATAGGAAATTGCGTTTGGCCTTTCCCATGAGTAAACTTCAGGTCCGAAATTGCGTTTGGCCTTTCCCATAGGGATGGCAATGGGGAGGGTAGGGGTAGATATCACTATCTCCATCCCCGATCTCCGAACTTATATCACTCCCCATCACCTCCCTGATCCCCACCGGGGATTTTATTTTAACCTCCATCCCCGCCCCGATGCGGGGAACGGGGATCCCCACGGGGAATCGGGGATCCAAAAATGGTTGCTCTTTAATGCGTAGGTTTTTTTAATAGTCTTACACTTTAAAGTGAATCAGTTTGCTACTGTCCCAAAAGCTCGAGTTGTTTGGAACTTTGCCCAATAATGTACATCCAACACTTCCATCACGGGCTACTGAAGAGTTAACACTTCCATCACATCACATGCAATCCACTAGAAGAGTTTACCATGTGAGATCACAAATTAATATGAACAAATGGAGTGCACAATCAAATATCAAAACAAACTTTTCTGTAAATCCTGAACAGATAAGTTTTGATGAACCCGCAGGAGTCTCCTTACATAAGAATTTTTTTGCAAACGAGTTCAACAAACATCAAACAAAAAACATAAATTGGATGACTTTCAAATACTCGATCATTCATCAACCCACCAACAGAAATTAACTATACATATATATATATATATATATATATATATATATATATATATATATATATATATATATATATATATATATATATATATATATATATGTGAACGGGGATGCGGGGAGGGGCGGGGATCGGGGAGGGGATCGGGTAGAGGACTGACAATACCATCCCCTACCCGATCGATCCCCGAAATTTTTTAAAATTAATCTCTATCCCCTAT
Organism: Vaccinium darrowii; assembly: GCA_020921065.1. Lineage (NCBI taxonomy): Eukaryota > Viridiplantae > Streptophyta > Magnoliopsida > Ericales > Ericaceae > Vaccinium > Vaccinium darrowii. Next base: position 5,281,295 of record CM037152.1, read on the forward strand.
CCGATCCCCAAAAAAATTCCCGAATCCCCTCCCCGAATAGGTAGGGGGACAGGTTGGATAGGGGCGGGTCGGCCGAAATTGCCATCCCTACTTTCCCATGAGTATATTCTCTCATATTTACGCGTTTACCATTTTATAATAACGACATAGGGCATATATAGGTAGTCGAAGTGGGAGTTTATTTATTTATTTATTTTCCTTCGAAGTCTAGAAATAGCTGATCAACTTTTGGTAATTTAATATCCCAAGTTGTTATCTTTTTATAGCCAGCCCGCCAGGGAAATGACTACAATACACACCCCTTATTTGGGTTTACCATATGCACCTATTGTATGGTCCAGATTGTGCCACCTCATCGACAATCGTAACATTTTTTTATTTTTCGTAATTTTTCAGCAATATGATTCATAACATTTTCTATGATTCGTAACATTTTGGTGTGTCTCGTAACTTTTACAAAAAAAATTCGTAACCTTTACAAAAAATTCGTAACTTTTCCAAAAAATTCGTAACTTTTCGCAAAAAATCGTAACTTTTGCAGAGGTGTGTATTGTAGCCTTTTCCCTAAATGGATATATAGCATGCTTGATCGTGTCGAACAAGGTTGGAGGAAACGATAATTCAGCCCCTTTTACAATAAAGATTTTGGTATGCTCAAAACGCAACATGAGAGTAAATCCAATGGAAGTACGTTAAAGTTAACTTGCTCTGTCCATTTTGCTACAAATTTCTAGCTTTCCTAATTGTTTAATTTTTCATTTTTTTAATCGTGCATATCACGAGTTAATTTTATGTTTTGAGTTTTTCCCATTTGATAAAATATGCTAAAATTAATAATTGATTTTAGCAAATGAGAAAGAATTTTTGCTAAAATCAAAGATTCCTGTGACAGCTAAAATCAATTGTTTGATTTGGCAAATGTTGATTTTAACAGATTTATCAAATGAAAAACTTAGTTTACCTAAAGTCGCCCAACTTACTTGGAAGTTCCATAGGCCGAGTTTCCTTTGATTTGGCAAGTCAATGCCCCAAACACATATTTTCGTGTATCGTATTTGTATAGCACTGTAAGTTTCGTTATTTATTTTTAGATTTGGGTGTGAAAATGAATTGTTTCAATATGTATTTTGGTTGAGTGTGGTAGGTTTTAGTCAAGAAAGTTTGAACATATTAAAGAAAAAGTTGGATGCTGCAAGTTTGGCTTGAGGATTTAAAGTCTCTCTACTAGCAAAACATTTTGTTTAGTTTTGCCGAAAATTTTGGTCGAGCAAACATCCAGCAAAAATGCACAATTTTAGAATCTATAAATTCACGGTGATTAGGGCATTTTATAACGACAGTAGCCAAACTTGTTCTCTTCAATATCTCTCATTGGCAAAACACCATTGAGTGCTAGGGTTCATGAACCTTGAAGATTCGTGAAGGCTTTTGAATGCCGTGAGTTTCAAGATCATCTTCAAGGGGTTTTTGTTCGTCTTCAAATCAAAGTTCTTTGTCAAAGCCCTTTCGTGGAGTTCAAAAGACGATTCGTTTGGAAGACTTGAAGATTCAAAACTTGATGATCATGCAGGGGTGTGATGAAGAATGAGAATTCGGCAAGTAGGTCTTGGGATTCGTATTAGGGATACACTCTTATCAAGTAAGTCTATTTGTAATCACACATTGATGTACTGCATGATTCCTTCCCGTGATTTTTTTCTTTTTTTTGTTTTATCCTTTTAGGGTTTTTTCCCTGTAAATCTTGCGCCTTGTTTATTTAGTGTTTAGTTTGGAGAAGTTCGTCGCATCGATTTAGGAATTTCATTACCTTTATAGAATAATTGGGAGATACATTGGGACTTGGGGTCGCTGCTGTGCAGCACCCGGCACAGCAGCATGTTGTGCATCCCATGGGGCGGCCGCGCCAAATTTTTTTCGACGATTGGAGACGTTCACCGCGTAGAGCTCGTTGAGTACTACAAGTGTACCAAAAATCAACTCGATCGGATATGGTTAAGTGCCTCATCAGAACACAAATAACTTGAAAAAACATAGGTTCAGCGGTTTTGTTCTAGTGTTTGTGTTCATTTGTGTTCCATTTTTTTCAAGGTATTTGTGTTCCGATGAGACACTTAATGATATCCGATCGAGTTGATTTTTGGTACACTTGTAGTACTATACTCGACGAGATCTACGCAGTGAACATTTCCGACCGTTGGAAAAAATCCAGCGCGGCCGTGCCTTGGGGTGCACAGCACGCTGCTGTGCAGGGGGGTGCACAGCAGCAACCCCAAGTCCGATTCATTGCAAAATAAACAAGAAATCACATATATCCGCTGAGTGCATATGTAGTCAATTAACAAAGCTCCGAACGACTCATGAATCTCATCTTTTCTTGCACCAAAGAAAAAAAGAATCTCACTTTTCGCCCTGTATTTTTTATAACCGAGTGTCAGACTAAATTGCACATACCTCTACTTATTCTAGGACTCTGGAGATAACAATTGGGCATAATCTCATGTGGTCTCAAGAATCTCATTTTTCGCTCTTATCATATCTTGTCAAAGTAAAAGATATTCTGACAGCAACTCAATTATCCTCTTTGAATACCCACTCCCCTGGCTGGCTTTCCCAGAATTCAACTAAAAATTATCAATTTTTATTTTTTGTAAGTTTACAATTGACGATGAAATCTACTTTTCTTATTTTAGTATAGAAGTTGATTTCTTTGATTGTGAAAGAGGAAGAAACCACTCACTTATTCTCAGTTATCCTCTCTCTCTCTCTCTCTCTCTCTCTCTCTCTCTCTCTCTGTGTGTGTGTGTGTGTGTTTTTAAGCGGAGGCTGAGGGGTGAAAGGAAAACGGGCAGTGTTTCTGCAGCATTTAGTGGCAAAAAGTCCTCATTCGAAGAGTACCCTTCCCTGATTGTTGGTATGTGATCACTCAACTCATTAAAATCTTTTGACATTACTAACGTTGCGATAAGAGTAGATCTCTTTAGAATTGGATGATGAATTAATATTGGATAAGTTGCCAGTTTAAAAAATGGATCTACTTAGAATTGGAAGATGAATATTGCATCAATTGCCGGCTAATCTAACTTTTATCCCCAAATTTGGTTTTCGGCCCCAAAAATTTTGTCCAAAATTAAGACCCCAAAATCAAAGTTTTTGTCCCCAAATTGATTTTAGGCCCCCTAATTTTTGTTCAAAATTAAGACCCCAAGTAAGTATGATTGTATTAATATATAAATTAATAAGTAAACATCAAAGACAAACAAATCATATTTGCTGGTCTAGCAGTAGAAGATATACGTTCGAAAGGCTCAATACGTGGGTTCAAATATCAGAAGGTGCTGCTGGAGTTCTGTTATTTATATGTACTAGCATCAAACCCGTGCTATGCACGGAGTCGCAATACATGAAAATTTTTAACTATTGATGAATACTTTCAACATTAAAATGGCCTTATTTGTTTGTTAGTTAAGTTTTCCACAAAAATCTAGCGTCGTACCGTGCCACATGATTATATGTTTGGTGCACTTTGATTCCACAATCTAGCGGAAAACCGTGCTATGTACGGGATGAATTAATGTTATCATATACAAATAATTTAAATTTGTATGGCAAGAATAGTGTTATTCTACAAAACATGTGTATTATTTTTGGTATTAAATATTGATGAGTGATTAATCGATGAAAGTGTGTAATTTTTGGGTATTAATCATGTTGATGATGATTAACCTATGAAAATGTGTATTCTTTTGGGTATTATAAATAATTAATCTTAGAACACTTATACCTTTTTTTTTATATTAATAATCCTTCCGTTCGTAAAGATAATCCATTGTAAAAAAACCTCTAATTTCTGGATAGAAAAATAAAGCACCTCTGTACATGATTTATACATTTCTTCATATAAAATTAAAGAACCAATTGAAATTTTTATCCAAAAATTGCACTTCGCTTTATAATTAATAGACTACTCTTTTGTGGGATGGAGGTGGAAGAATATTAATTTTAGGTGCTACCTCCGAGTCAAAATCTTGGCTCCGTCCCTGGGTATTACTCTCTAATATAAATTGTCAAAAAAATCTTACAACTTGTTTAAGTACCTCACAAAATCAAACTTAATCAAATCTTAAAATACCTCACGACCTTTATATTTTGCTCTAGGGCTTAACTCCTTTGTTTATGGAGCTGGACATTGCAGTGGTGCAATCGTTGTGCTTAATGTATGGTTGGTTCAAAATATTAATTCACTCATATGGATGATATATAGTTTCTTACATTTGGATGTTAGTTTTGCGATTGTTATGTATCATATGTGTAGGGCATATATTTGAGTTTAAATTTTTTTTTTTCATAATATAATTCAACTGTATTCTACGGCTTCTTATTTTGTTCATATATTAATTGTTTAAATTAAATAGATATTCATCATTCTATCTTAAAGTAGAATACAATACTATATGTCATTTTGTCAGAAGAAGAAGAGAACAAATTCTATCCCACAAAACTCAAGAAAGGTTGGCTAAAAGAATTGTTAAGATCTTATTTGTCATGTGATAGTCATATAATAATTTAGTATTGTACCTTTCAAGATCTTAGCAATAACAACTATGAACTTGACACTTACTACTAAATTGAGAATAATATTATGTAACCCTTTGACCATTTTTGCGTTCAAAATGTTGTTTTGACAATTTCAATCGATTGATTTTCTCATCAAGGTTCTCACATCGATCCTGTAAAAGCCGACTCATTTTTTAACCAACATAAAATTTGACATCGAAAGCCATTATAGATTTTTAAAAAAATGAATACCAATTAATAGAAACTGAAAAAAATTATTACAAACTAACTTACCGTAACCAAAATATGGGTTATTTGTTCATTTGCACCAGACCAACCATTGTCATAGCCAAAGTATAAGAACAACAATAAGGTTTGCACGAAAATATAATTGGTTGGATTGAGAGACTTAAGAGTTTTTTAGACTGATGGTTGAGAAAATGGGGGATGGACATTTTCATTTTTATAAGTTTTTGATGTATTTGAAATTTAAAACTAATTGATTATTGTTTTTATTTGCAAATGTTGAGTGATTTTTTAAATTATTTTGAAAATTTTAATTAGCTAATTAATTGTTTCATTTGTAGAATTTGTTGATTGATGAGTATTTGAAATTTAAAATTATTTGACAGATTATTTTCTTTACAAATCTTGAGTGCTGATTCCTTAAATCATAGAACTTGCTTGAAATTTGAAACTACCTACTTATGGTAATTGAATTATTGTCACACGTGTCACTCAAAATCCTATACGACAAACCAACTATTTTATGCCACTTGTCGCGATGAGAGTCTTCCTCACAAAAAGTCATTCTGCTATACTATATAAGATACGTATATGTATAGTGAGGATCCAGTTAATATGGGCCTCCCCTCTCCCGATCATATTTTAATAATTTGAACTGTTTAATATGTTTAAAACATGTTTTAAAGAGTCTCCGCGAAGTATCACCAAAAAAAAAAAAGGGACCCGGAAGAGCTTGATCCGAGCAGTTTAATGAAAATTCAAAAATACGTTTTAAACACGTTAAACAGTTCAGATCAAACAAAATATGACCAGGAACTATAAGGTCCGTATTTTAAGCCAGTTAGGGATCCCTAACTGGATCCTAAGTATGCATATGTTTATGTTATTAATAGTGGCATATGAACGCTCTAGTTTATCAACTATCAACAGTCATTTAGTTTGATCTGAAATCCTTATAAAAAAAAATTACAGTTTTTTGAAAACTGCATTTTGTTAAAGTAAAAGAACTTGCATATCAGCATATGTATTAAGTTTTCGTCATGCTATTTGCTTAATTTATGAACAAAATAATATGGACAACACTATGAGTACAGATTTATCGGTATAGAAATTACACAAATCCATTTATTGGGGACCATTCCGGGGCTCATACGAATGATTGGAATTGTTCATATTTTTGAAAATAATGTTTACTTATATCCCGTAAAGAGTTAACTTAATCAGATATTGGTAAATGATCCATCGGTTTATCCTTTTAATATCAGTAGTGGTGAACTTGGGTGGTTGGTCATGGATTTTATAAGTTACACTAGGAGGAAAGAGATGATATGAGGAGTAAAATGGAAACATAATCACATTTTTTGTGCTGAACTCCTTTCTTAATTTCCGACGCAGTAACTGTGAACTAACCAACCAAGGGGGGAAAAGGATTTAAATATTGGCTGATACGTGACGTATGACTCGATACGTCTCTATTTTCAAGGGACCGATACTGATATTTGACCGATATATGGTCCGATACAGGCCGATACCGGCCGATATTTGACTCTATCACCAATACCGTTATGTATCCGATACCGAGATTTAAAACCTTAATCTTATACAAAAAGTAAACATCAATGGAAGGTTTTTTTTTTTTGAACGGAAAAAAAGATTTTATTAATCTTTGGAAACGGATTACAGAGATTAAAGGGAACCGAGGAAACGGCATCACAACGCAAAAGAGACATTCCAAATAGGTTGGCACACCTCCAAGCGACAATCGTATGCCACAACAGACCCAAAGGGAAAATAAGATTTTTTTGAACGTCAATGGAAGTTGCTGCTCTTTTTGAAACCTAAGTAAAAGTTTCTGGTATTGTCAGAAACTTCAGGGTGGAGGTTAGTGTAATTTCCCTTTTTCTTACCTGAGTTTTTCACGTGTTGGCACAGAACGTCTGCGACAGTGGTTATCCAGCTGCTTTTTGGCAAGGCAATATGTTAACGTTTGAGGTCATTTTTCCCGAAGTAACGGTAGTCAGAGTGCTCTTTATCATCTGCATAGCGATTTGCGTGCGGATTTTGTTTGACATTTGCGTGTGTTTAATACGCCGTTTAGTGAAAAGGGCACGGGCATTTGTCACTACAGTAATGCCACGGGCAATATTAAATGTAGTTCAACTTCGGTCGATTGATGCATCTACAGTGGAGAGTTTCCTCCAAGGCCTGGCAAAGGAAAGACAGGTAAGATTCACAGCCCAAGAGTTATGTAGCTTCACCAATAATTACTCAAAGGTGTTGGGTTCGGGAGGCTTCGGTATAGTTTATGAAGGAGAATTCCCGGATGCAGTCAAAATTGCGGTAAAGGTCCTCAAAAGGAGCACACTAGATGAAAGAGCCAAGACGCAGTTCATGGCAGAGGTGAGCACTATTGGAAGGACAAACCATATAAACTTAGTGAGGCTATATGGTTTTTGCTACGATCGCTTAATGATCTCGTTAGTGTACGAGTACATGGAAAATGGATCGCTAGATAGATACTTGTTCAGCGATGATCCGCAAGGAATTGATTGGAACAAGCTGCCTCAAATTGCACTTGGGACAGCGAGAGGTATAGCTTACCTTCACGAAGAGTGTCAGGAGAGAATCATTCATTATGACATAAAACCCGCTAACGTGCTATTGGATGCCAATTTCAACCCCAAGGTTGCAGATTTCGGCCTTGCAAAGATTTGCATTAGAGATCACACACATGACTCTCCAATCGGATATAAAGGGACCCCCGGTTATTCGGCTCCCGAGTTTCTAATCACTAACTACCCTATGACATACAAATGTGATGTTTACAGCTTTGGCATGCTTTTATTTGAGATAGTGGGGAGGAGGAGGAATGCTAGAGTGGGTTCCACTGATAGCCTTGATTGGTTCCCGAAATTTGTTTGGGATGAGTATGAGAAAGATAAGTTGGCAACAATGACCCTTTCACATGGAATAGAAGAAAATGATAGAGAGAAAGTACAGAGAATGGCTATGGTAGCATTGTGGTGTGTTCAAGACTCACCAGAGGCTAGGCCACCGATGAGTTCTGTGGTGAAAATGTTGGAAGGAGGAGTTGAAATCATGCCACCTCCAAAACCATTCCATTATTTGTTTTCCATAGGCGGTAATGTGCCCAATCCACGTACTTGTAATACTATAGACAATTCAATCGGCTATGGAAGTAATTCGTACAAGGAGCCGACAACACCAATCATGTCTAAGTATGAGATAGAAATCGCCAGTTTATTATAAGAAATGGAAAACCACTACAGAAGAGCAACTATTGTTTCTTCATGTACTTGTACTGTTCACCGTCTCTACACTTATTTAAGACTTAGGCAATGTAATAAAGTATTTAAATATACTTACATCTATGCTCTTTGGGAAACCATCTTTTCTAGTTTTACCAAGTTCGGGGCCTCATACTTTGCACGAATTCTATGCCCATGGGTTTGATTCTAGATTATGCTACGAAACATTGCAGCATTTATTTATCTCACAGAGTAGCATAGTTTATGTACCTAAACTGTTGAGTTTTGGAATATAGGATTAACATGAGGTTCTCATGTTACCAAAAGTTTATATATGAAGCAAAGTGGTACACCAAAAGTATTGCTTTCTTTTCTGTTGACGCTGGGTTGAGATTCCCATGTTACCAAAAGTATTGCTTCAGAAGATTTGGTAGCTCCAGAGTTGTTGTTTTTTCTGCTTGTGCAAATGGTTTTGACGCTGGGTTTTCTTCAGGTGGTGGAGATTTGTCGGTTGTGGTGGTGTGCTTGAGTTATCTGTTTAGTACATTAAAAACCCTGCTTATCGATATATAATATGTCTCAATCCGTTTTGAAATGAGGGAGATGTGAGAATTTTATCAAAACAACTTCTTATCCGACCACCTGAGGGTAAAATGGTCACAAATTTTTTATATAAAAATTATTTTGGGTCTAAACCACTTGGGTTAGAAAGTAGACTTAACAAGCTTTTCAATGGTACCAACCACGCACAAAACGGAGCTCGGTAGCACCCGGGGCGACCCAATGAAGTTCAGCCTGTTGAGCAATGCCACAAGACACTCTCCCAAGTGCCATACGGCACTCCCATGATGCCGTATGGGAGTGACGGCTCCAGGAATTTTTAATAGGGTGTTCAAAAATTACTTTAACTCTATTAGCTCTATCAATCAGTCATATATTGAAAAAAATTCATATACGAGTGTGTATAATGAGATCCAAAAAATACAAAAATACATAAAATGTTGTTGTTTTCAGCAAAATTTTATATTTTGAGCCAAGTGAAATCAAATCGGAGCATACATACGGGATAATGCAAGGGAACTATACAAATTGAGGTTGGTAATTTTTAGTATTTCAAACCATGATTGTGTATGTATACTTTCAATATCCTAAATAATATGTCTACGTTTTTCTATATAAAACAATTTTAATTTTTGGTATAACACTTATTCAACTTAAACTTTCCTGGAAATGGTGGGTTTTTAGGCGACGGAACGGCAGCGAACAGAAATGGTGGGTGAGGGGACGGTGGTGAGCTGAGATGGCTTTGCTGCGAGGTCTTAGCGGCTGCATCCGCAGATAATTTGGGGTTTATTTTTTATTTTTTATTTTTTTACGGCTCTCTTTTCAACTTTGACGTCGCCTCCTGCCTCGGCATTTCGAGGGGTTGTGGTGGTGGCATGGCGTGGTCCTTTTCTTAATCGAAGATGGTGGTGAGCTACGATGGTTGCATGGCGTGGTTCTCTGCCTTTTCTATGACGGGGATGTGGTTGAGGCCAACAAGCTTCATTTTTTTTGTAGGAAATTATGTGGCTCTTGCTAATATGTTTGCACGGATCTTTCTAAACATAAGCTTTTATTTTTGGAGGTAAGAATTGATTGTTGTTCTGAGAGAAGTTGCACGACAACGATACATTAGATATTCTTTTTTTCTCTTTATTTTTCTAATAGTAATCATTAAAATATGTACATTGTTTTGAGCTAGTGTATTAGATGTTCAATTGTAGATAACTTGGATTGCAGAGTGTTTTGTTCACAATATAGGACTAAGTGTTCAAACAAAATTAATATAAGATAAATTTACTATATGCAATATAACAGAAAAAAAAAAAGCATCTTCAATTGATCACCTTTTCTTATCTGTGGAGCCGCCTACGATTGGGCTATAGTGGATGTAATTTGCTTGGTCAAAGTGGATTGATTAGTGAGCTAATTTATTAGGTGGGCGTTCATTTAATTCTGCACGGATGTTCATTCATATTACGGTTGGGTGTTCAAAGAATGGAGTAACCTAAAATTCGTACAATTTTTTTACATGTATTATAAGAGAGAATATATTTTTTGGGTGTTCATGTAACAACCCACACATAAGACAACGATGGCAACAATGACAACCCACACATATATGTGGAGTCGCCCCTGCTTCCACGGCCTCTCGAATGAAGTGATGATTGATGGCAATGTGTTTGGTGCGGCTATGGTAGATGGGATTCTTAGTCATTGTAATTGGTATAGACAACAAGTTGTAATAATGTCCGTTTTTCACTCCCTGGGATACTTCCTAGGTATGTCAAAAGAACGCAAAAAAAAAAAAAAAAAAGGATGAATAATTCTATGTACATTTCATTTGTTGTGGCACTACACACTGCTAGTCCAAAGTAAAAATGACAAAATGAATAATTTTATGTACGTTTAATTTTTTACTCATTTAGTTAAATACATTATTAGTTGAAGAGAATGCCCTTCATTGTATTCAAATAAAAATTAAAATAATAAACTTTGCATTTTTACATACTGTAACAAGCATTTTCTTTTCACTTATAAGTTAGCACAAATCATGGTATCGGTGACTTTTGAAACGAAGATAGAATCAAAAACTTATTTTCCCCTTCTACATTCTGTAGGGAAACCAAGGCATGTAGTTACAGATTTCCTTTTCGAACAGATGAGGGAGTGTATTTGGGCCCTTTGAAAGGGGTCTCCCTGCCCAAGAGGCATAGATGAGAGGGTCTCTGTGGAATTTCACCTAAAAACAAACCAACCAAGAAGATATCATGAGTTGTTTGCCTTTTTTGTTTTTTGTTTTTTTTGTTTTTGTAAGTAATTTGGTTACCTATATTATGAAATCACATGAGAAATCATTCCTTTTAGAATGAAGATACTATTAAGAAGTGTAACGAATCGAAACACTTATCGTGCTGAGGGCTCTCCTCATTGAGCTAAATTTTTTTTTTTTGACTGCCGGAAACATTACATATACTAAACTAAAATAAGATTACAAAGGCGACGCCGTCCAAGATTGTGAGCATTGAGCTAATTAGATGGGAAAGATTACGAGAAACTTATGAGTATGTTTATACTATATTGAGTTGGCGGTCAAACAAAATCACTTGATAATTAAGTGTAATGAATTAGGGACACTTGTCATGCCTAGGACTCTTCTCACGAAAAGTCTCTTTTCGACATATCCGATTTAGCTAATTAATTAGATGGAAAAGAGTAGGAGAAACTTAAGAATATATCTATACTATATTTACCATGAAGATACTATTAAAAAGTGTAACGAATGGGAACACTCATCGTGGGGATCGGGCTCTCCTCATTCAGCTAATTATTAGATGGGAAAGACTAGGAGAAACTTATGAGTATATTTATACTATATTGAGTTAGCAGTCAAATAAAATCACTTGAGAAGTTATTCAATTCCTTTTAATATAAAATACTATCAAAAAGTGTAACGAATTAGGGGCACTTGTCATGCCTAGGGCTCTTCTTAGAAAAAGTCTCTTTGCGTCATGTCCGATTGAGCTAGATAGATGGAAATGAGTAGGAGAAAGTTAAGAGTATATCTATACTATATTGAATTAGCAATCAAATGAAATCATTTGAAAAATCGTTCATTTTAGATTCAAAATAATATTAACCGCATTCCAATGGACATCACTTGGATTTTGAATATACCACGTCATGGCATACATCAAGCTTGATATTACTCTAGAATATCTTAGGATACATCTTAATATGTGGTATCTTAGAATATCTTAGGATCAGATGGCGTAGGGTTTGATGTATTGTCGAAACGATTAAACTTTCTTTAGAATTCTCTCAATATAATGAGACTGGTCAAGGACTAAGTTTTCTCCTTGCCTCTTAATTTTGTCTGATTTCCAGAATCTCCAACTACAACCATATCTTTCTTGAGAATGGCTACAATACACACACATTAAAGGTGTGTACCATATGCACCTATTGTATGGTCTATATTGTGCCACCCCATTAGCAATTATAACATTTTTAGTGATTCGTAACTTTTCAGCAATACGTTTTGTAACGTTTTCTATGATTCATAACATTTTGTCTTAACTTTTATAGTTTTATACATAACTTTTATTTATAAGAGGTGATCGGTTCGTAACTTTTCTTTGGTTCTAAGTTGTGTTTCTTTTCCGCTGAAACTAAAAAATGAAAAAATGAATGAAGAAAAAATTTTGCTAAGTGACTTATTGGAGAAAAAAACCAGGTAACTCTTTTTGAAGTCTGCAATTAATGACAAACAGAACTAATTTTCCGCTTTTATTATATTTGTAGAAAGTTCTCTACTTTGAGAATATCTTTGTTTGTGGAGGAGGAATAAACCACTCACTTATGCTATTTGAATACCCACTCCCTAGGCTGACACCCTTTTAATTCAACTAAATTGACCAAATTTAATTTCTTAAGTTTGCACCTAACGACTTTCCCACTTTTAGCATGTACTAGCGTTGAGCCCGTTCGATGTACGGAGAACAAAACAAATCAACGTGAACCCCTTTTTTTTTTTGCATTGTCCCATGCATAGAATGGATACAACGTAAGGGAAAAATTAAAAAGAACAAAATTTCGTAACGAACTTGTAACAGTTCCAATTAATTGCTATGGTTATGAAAATAGGAAAAAATAAGGCAGAAATATAAGATGGAAGTGGGTAGAGAAAATAGGGAAGTTAGAGATGGGGTGAGAGTAGGGGTGCACAAACACTAGGCCGGGCCGGGTTCATGCCGGGTTTATACTAGATAATAATGAGATTTATTCATTCCCAAGCTTGACCCATTAATAATCGGGCTTCATTTAATATGCCAAAGCCCAGCCCAGTTAAAACTTTAATTTTCTAAGCCCGTCAAACAAACCCATTTATTTTTCTAAAGCATGCTATCTCAAACACAAATTAATCAACCATAACGATCAAGGAGGACCTCCAACCAAAAGATTAAGGAGATCAACAAGACGAAACTACTAAATAGAAAAGAGGAGTTATTGAAGAACAGGCAAAGATGATTTACTCTTGAATAAGAGATGAGATCTTACTAAATAAGGGGAGATAAGAAGATGCACCTCTTCATCAAGATAAACAAATTTTAAGCAGCTAGGTTTTAGCGGTCACATATAGTATTAAAATAAAAAATTATTTAAATCGGGCCAAGTTAGGCATCAGAGGAATTTCTCAAATCCGATCCAATTAGTAAACATGCTTAAAATCTCAACCCAGCCCGGCCTATGGGCCTAAATAATTTTCCGAAACCCTAAAAAAATCAGGTTGGGTTGGGCAGGCTGAGCGAGCTACCGGACCGGTGTGCATCCATAGGTGAGAGTCATGGGACACATGGAAAGAGAAAGAGGGGAAAGAGGATTTGAGACTTTTAAAAAAAAAAATTAAAATTTTAGAAAATTAGCATTTGGGGTTTGGGATATGTAATGATGATGATGATGATATGTTGATTCGTCTCTAGCATGACAGTTTGTTTAAATACGCACCCCCAGGCTTAAGTCCTCTTCAAAAAAAGAAAAATTGTAATCTCTCTCTCTCTCTCTCTCTCTCTCTCTGTGTCTGCGTGCGTGTTAAGAGGAGGATAAGGGGTGAAGAAAACAAGGAAGGCGGCTAGTGTTTCTCGATCACTTAGTGGTGAAAGCAGAGTACGCTTGCATGATTGTTGGTATGTGATTACTCCACTCAATAAAATCTTTCAACACGATTAATTTCCGATGATTAACTCTAAAGGCTCAATACTCAGTTTCAAATCACCAAAGGGTGCTGGAGTTTTATCATATTGACAGAGCAATATTAAGAGAGGCTATTATTTCAACGGTGCAATATTAAGAGAGGCCACTATATATTCTACGGCTTTCATGTTTTATGATTATTGAAATTCGCTTTTTCCAATTATAAATAGTCTCTAAGTTCAGTTGTTGAAGTTTAACAAAAAGCCATGTAAAAGAAAATTGATATAGCATAAGTATGGTTTTCAAAAAAAAAAATTTTTGGCAAAAAATAAATTATCTTTTAATATTATTTCCTCTCCATTGAATTGAAATATTGTCTCTGTCCATGGCCTCATACAACCACCCCACAAAAAATCAAAGAAATCGACGTTTGACATAAAAACAAGGTAACAGACTAACAGGCTAATCGCTCTAAGGATGCAGCAATTAAAGAGAAGAAAACATAAGAAGAACGCCAGATAGAATTATGTAATCTACTAGATCTACAATACAATACACAAGTTCATTCCAAGATCAAGTCCATATAGAAAGCAGATTAGAAAAAAGTGCATATTGTAAAATGAAACTTCGCTCTAAACACCAGTCTAGCTTCTTCCTAAGACCACTAAAATACTACTCTATTATTATTTTTTTTAATTCCTTACGAGAAACAATCAACACTGTTACATACCCAGAAATAACACCCAAAAATTAGGAATGAGTGGCTCAGATTCACTTAAATGAATCTGAGCCGTTCATTCCCACTTTCTGGGTAATTTCCGGTACCATTTCTGGGTGCTTAGCATTTCTCAACTCCAATATCTGTAGTGGTGAACTTGGGTGGTTGGTCATGGATTTTCTGGACCTTTTAGTTAACATTGTACATGAAGCAGCAGAGAGAGATGATGTGAGGGGTAAAATGGAAACACAAAAGCATTTTTTCTACTGAACTCGTTGCTTTCTGTCAGAGTCAATCACTGTTGACTTACCAACTTCTGAATCTAAAACCAAAAGTAAACCTCAATGCAGGTCACTGCTATTTTTGAAACAAGAGGAAAAGTTTCTGTTATTGTCAAAACCTCAGAGGAGGTTAGTGTAACACTGTACCTTTTTTTAATCTGAATTTTTCAAGTGTTATTGATGCCACAGAGATGTCCGGAGAGAAGAATTTGTTTAATTTCACTCTTCCACCTCCTCCACCAGCCAGCAACAGTGATTCATCTGCTTATTGTAAGTTCATTCATAGAAAAATAGTTATGAAAATGACAATTACAATATTATCCTAATTCATCATCCACTGATAGGACTGCTTTTCAAATTGCAGCCATAGTAGCGATAGTCCCAACACTCATAATATTCTGCGTTATCATATACGCTTTTACGAAGATGTTGACAAGGGCATCTGTCGCTACAGTACCACCGACCATAAATGTAGTTCAAGTTTGGACAATGGATGCACCTACAATGGAGAGGTTCCTCCAAGACCTGGCAAAGGAAAGACCAGTAAGATTCACCGCTCAACAGTTATGTAGCTTCACGAATAATTACTCAAAGGTGTTGGGTTCGGGAGGCTTTGGGATAGTTTACAAAGGACAGCTCCCGAATGGTGTCAAAATTGCAGTAAAGGTCCTCAAAAGGAGCTTAATAGATAAAAGAGCAGAGGGGCAGTTCATGGCGGAGGTGAGTACTATTGGAAGGACTTACCATATAAACCTAGTCAGGCTATATGGTTTTTCCTACGATCCATTCATGAGTGCGTTAATATACGAGTACATGGAAAATGGATCGCTAGATAAATACTTGTTCGGGGATGACACCCAAGGAATTGACTGGAATAAGCTACCTGAAATTGCAATTGGGACGGCAAGAGGTATAGCTTATCTTCATGAAGAGTGTGAGCACAGAATCATTCACTATGACATAAAGCCCGGTAACGTGCTACTTGATGTCAATTTTAACCCTAAGGTTGCTGATTTCGGCCTCGCAAAGATTTGCAATAAAGATAACACTCATGACTCTCCGACAGGATATAAAGGGACTCCTGGTTATTCGGCTCCTGAGTTTCTACTTAATAATTACCCTATCACATACAAATGTGATGTTTACAGCTTTGGCATGCTTTTGTTTGAGATAGTTGGAAGGAGGAGGAATGCTAAAGTGGGGTCCACTGATAGCCTGGATTGGTTTCCGAAACATGTTTGGGATAAGTATGAGAAAGGTGAGCTAGCAAAAATGACACTTACGTGTGGAATAGAAGAGAAGGATAGCGAGAGAGCACAAAGAATGGCTTTGGTAGCATTGTGGTGTGTTCAAGACTCACCAGAGGCTAGACCGCCGATGAGTGTTGTGGTGAAAATGTTGGAAGGAGGAGTGGAGATCATGGCACCTCCTAAACCATTCCATTATTTGTTTTCTGTGGGGGTTAATGTCCTTAATGCACCTACTTGTAACAGTTCAGACTATTCAATTGGCTATGGAACTAATTCATATTGGTACAAGGAGCAGACGACAACAATTATGGCTAAGTACGAGATACAAATTGCCAGTTCATCATAGGATATTGGTACAAGGAAATGGAAAACCATGGTAATTTGTACCTGAAGAAGAGCTGCAATTGATAGTTTGTACATTTACTTGCGAAGTTCACCGTCTTTACATTTATTTAAAACTTAGGCAACGTATTAATGTATTCAAATACACTTGCATTTAGGCCTAATCCTTGGGAAACCATCTTTTCTAGTCTTATACCATTTATGCTTGAGCTTCTGGAAACTCTCTTTTCTTGTTTTGGGTAGTAGCAAGACAACCTTCATCTGTTTGTTTTTTTTTTCCCCCTTATAGAAATGGAAGACCAATTTGACTGGATAATGAACTGTGCCAAAAATGTGTTCCGATGTTCATTTCTCATTCCTAGCGCATGCTCAACGAATCTGTTCCTCTAAAATTAGCCGCTCAAATCCTTTCAAGGCGAGAAGTAAACCCTACAAAACGTCAGCTGCTGAAGCAAGTTGAAGCATTCGGGGGAAACAAAATAAAATGCAAGTTAAAAGCATGAAAACTAGCAAATTTTATTTCAAACTGTTAGGTATGCCATGATCTACACTTATCGGTAATTCCACAACAAATCACACTTTTAATTGTTTCCCCAATTTTTAATTCAGAAAAAATTAAGTAAAAAAAATAGTTTTTTTAGGTTTTTTTTTTCTATTTAAAAAATTTCTAGTCGGGATCATAATTTTTATTTTTCCAATTTCTCTCATTGAAACAAAGCAATAATTAACAAAAAAATTCCGTGAAAAAAAAAATGAAAAAAAAAAATTGAATGAGGATAAAAATTTGCCAAGTGACTTATTGGAGAAAAAGCCAGGTAACTCTTGTTGGAGTCTACAAATGACAAGCAGAACTAATTCCCCCGCTTTTATTATATTTGCAGAAAATGATTACTCTCTACTTTGAGAATCTCTTTGTTTGTGAAGGAGAAATATACCACTCACTTATTCTATATTGCTATTTGAATACCCACTCCCCAAGCTGGCTCCCTTTTTTCTTACGTGCTTCGGAAATATATTAAGAACAAAACGCAAATAAAACAACATAAGGAAAAATTAGGCTGGCTCCCTTTGAATTCAACTCAATTGACCAAATTTAATTTCTTAAGTTTGCAAACAACGACTTTCCCGCTTTTTTAGTCAAGTATATAAGTTGATTTGTCTCTAGTTGACAGCTTGCTTGATTGTGAAATAGGAAGAAACCGCCCAGTTATCCTCTTTAAATACGCACCCCCGGCTTAAAAAAAAAAATTTGTAATTTCTCCCCCCGCGGGGTGTGTATGTGCGTGCGCGCGTTTGTGTTTGTGTGTTAAACGGAGGATCAGGGGTGAAGAAAGGAAGGAAGAAGGCTAGTGCTTCTCGATCATTTAATGGTGAAAGCGAAGTTCTCATTTGGAGAGTACACCCTTGCATGATTGTTGGTATGTGATCACTCAACTCAATAAAATCTTTCAACATGATTAATTTCCGATGATATTAATACATGATGACATAATTCTGCATAGATCTATCCAGAATTGGAAGAACATTGGATCAGTAGAGAATTATTCAAAATATTTGTCCCCAAATTGGTTTTTGGTATCCAAATCTTTAGGCATGATCAACTATTTCTTGGATAAAATTTTTCCCATCTGTAATGATCGATCACAAAAATCAATTCTATGCAACTTAATTCGCAAAAATAAAATGTCTGCAACATAGCATTTGTTGTAGTACCTAAAAATGCTTAGAACATATACAAATTTTACTTGAAAATATTAACAAATAAACAAAACAAAATAAAATTTGTAAAAACATCTGTAAAAAACATTTGTATATGATTTTCATACTAATATGAAATATTAGGGATCATAAATCGAATAAGATTTTCAAAGAGATACTAATAGTATGAAATATTAGGGATCATAAATCGAATAAGATTTTAGTATGAAATTTGTAAAAACATCGATATTAGTATGAAATATTAGTATGATTTTTACAATTTGTATTAGTATGAAAACATCAATATTAGTATGAAATATTAGGGATCATAAATCGAATAAGATTTTCAAAGAGATAAAGAGTCAAATGTTTTCCTTAGACAAATTTATAGCATACAATCGATTAATTGTATCATAGATCCAATTCTACCAAAATATTGAATAAAATATATTTAATAGAATTACTACAAAGAAATATTTGGCACATGAATCCGTATTTATGTTGTATTTTAAACGCTAAACCTGTTGGAAACTCGGTTATTAAAAAAAAAAAAAACTGGAAATAAACATGAAAATAGAAATTTAGAATAATTAGAAAACGTACCGGGCCAATTTCAGTACACCGGAAATTGACAAAAGACGTTTCGAGTCGAGGTGAATATCAAAATACTCTTTCCTTAAGGCAAATTCGCCCTCCAGTACTACGGTGCTGATGGAGAACTTGGGCGTTTGCCTCCCAGGAATACCCGACTTTCACCAGTCGGAAGTAGCACTGCAATCTGATCGGTAGGCGAACCAGGACACTACGCTGAACTCTCAGAACTTTTGATGCAATAAGTGCAGAATGATATGCAATGGAAAATGTGAATGAATGACGAAGAGGAGGGTCCTATTTATAGATAAATAGGCACCCGAACAGAAAGGTATGAAACGGAAAGATGCGGCTGTTGGAACCGAACGAATGCGCCTCGTCTCAAGCGCGAAAAGTCATGTCCGATGACTGTTGTTGGTCCGTGAACAGACGCACAGGAAAGGGAAAATAAATCATTTCGGGAACACTGTTTCGGTGAGGAGAGGAATTAAATTTTACTAAAACGGACCCGGTTCGACCCGGCCCAGTCCGTATGAAAAATTTCAATAAAAAGTTAAGAACCTCTTGGGTCAAGCCCATCTTATCTAATGACCCGACCCAACCCAACCCAACCCGGTTCGGTCGGACGGATGGCGGCGGTGCGCAATTTATGGACCAAAGCCCACTTTATCCATGCCCTCTCCCCCAACAAAAGTTGTCATAACCCAAATGGCCAACCCTTTAAGCCCAACTTGGAATACATATGCCCAATGAATTTGTTGTGCCTCACAAATGTGGAACAACACATTTTTCCCCTTCTACCAATGTTCATGTAGGCACTTTCAAGGTCAATTTCTCATTTACCTTAACTTGATTTTAGCCAACCAATTGTTCGATCTTAATCTCCTAACTAAGACGAACACAACGGTATGTGGGTCTGGCCACGTGGACATGTGGGACCCACTTAAAAAAGAAAATTCTAATTTGACTAGAAAATCAGAAACTACAAAGAATTATAAGGTTGCCAAAATAGATGGCAACTGAAACGGAGTTTCCTACTAAAAGTTATAAGCAAATCAATTATTTCTTACAACGGCAAAATTGCCATTTTCAAAGCCCAAAATGACATCGAACGGCCGAAATCCATTGTTGAACATTGCCGGAACAGGGATGAGTAATGCGTAGAAGCATTCGACCATGCAAAGTCTGGACTGTTTTGCCAAAATGGGTCGCACAACTTAAAAATGACGTTGGGCCGAATACGGTCCAAACTATCCAAGAATGTGGAGGCAACCCACCGAATACGATCTAGCTGTAAATGTGACGAAGTTGAAAAGGGTATCTGTCATTGAAGTACCACCGACTTTAAATGTGGTTCAAGTTTGGACAATCGATGCACCTACAATGGAGAACTTCCTCCAAGACTTGGCAAAGGAAAGACCGGTAAGATTCACAGCACAACAATTATGTCGCTTCACGATCATCTTACTACTTTTCGGGAGGCTTCGGAATAGTTTACAAAGGACGATTCCCGCATGGAGTCAAAATTGTGGTAAAGGTCCTCAAAAGGAGCTTACTAGATAAAAGAGCCAAGGCGCAGTTCATGGCGGAGGTGAGCACTATTGGAAGGACATACCATATAAACTTAGTGAGGCTATACGGGTTTTCTTACAATAACTCGCTGAGCGCGATAGTGTATGAGTACATGGAAAATGGATCGCTAGATAAGCACTTGTTCAACGATGATACACAAGGAATTGATTGGAATAAGCTGCCTCAAATTGCGATTGGGATAGCGCGCAAGAGGTATAGCTTACCTTCATGAAGAGTGTGACCAAAGAATCATTCACTATGATATAAAGCCCGGTAACGTGCTACTAGATGTCAATTTTAACCCTAAGGTTGCAGATTTTGGCCTTGCAAAGATTTGCAATAGAGATAACACACATGACTCTCCGACCAGATATAAAGGGACTCCCAGTTATTCGGCTCCCGAGTTTCTACTCAGTAACTACCCTATCACATACAAATGTGATGTTTATAGCTTCGGCATGCTTTTGTTTGAGATAGTGGGGAGGAGGAGGAATGCTAGAGTGGGTTCCACTGATAGGCTTTGATTGGTTCCCGAAACTTGTTTGGGATGAGTATGAGAAAGATGAGCTTGCAACAATGACCCTTTCACATGGAATAGAAGAAAAGGATAGAGAGACAGCATAGAGAATGGCTATGGTAGCATTGTGGCGTGTTCAGGACTCACCAGAGGCTGGGTCTCCGATGAGTGTTGTGGTGAAGTTGTTGGAAGGAAGAGTGGAAATCATGCCACCTCCTAAACCATTCCATTATTTGTTTTCCATAGGGTTTAATGTGCTCAATCCACGTACTAGTAACAGTTTAGACAATTCAACTGGCTATGGAACTAATTCATATTGGTACAAGGAGCATACGACAACAATCATGGCAAAGTATGAGATACAAATCGCCAGTTCATCGTCAGAAATGGAAAACCCCTAAAGAAGAGCTGCGATCTTTTCTTGATTTACTTGTGAAGTTCACCGTCTATACCTTTATTTAGGACTTAGACAATGTAATAAAGTATTTAAATACACTTACACTTATGCCTGATCTATGGGAAACCATCTTTTTCTAGTTTTATAGTGTTGCTGATCTTCTGGAAACTATATTTTCTTGTTTTGGGATTAATTAGAGGCAAGAAACCCATTGTTTGTTTTTTGTTTCTCTCTTAAAGAAATGGAAGACCAATTTGTTTTTCATTCCTAGCACGCTCAACGAATCAGTTCCTTTAAAATTATCCATTCGAATCCTTCAGCTGCTAAAGCAAGTTGAAGCATTTGGGAAAAGAAAAAGCAAGTTGAAGCATGGAAATTAACAAATTTTAATTAAAAAAAAATGTCTTTCAATTTAGGTAACCTCTAAACTCGTGGTTTCTTTATAAAATAACCCTTTCATGGAGTCTTTTATATATCTCGGCCCATATTATTTTTAGATAAAACTGTTTAGGCCCAATGTATCTCTGAAGTCCACGGCCCAATTTTTTTCGATCTGGACAATGGGTCGTTCTCACACAAGGGAGGTCGGCCTATCTGAAGGTCGGGAGAAAACCTTGGGCGTCGGTCGGATATTGGATATGATCACGTGGTGGTACCCAGTCGCACATATTTCTTATGTTCATATTCTTCGCTAAAAAAAAAACAGAAGTTTTGCAGAAGAAGAAGGGTGTGTTTGGGCGCCTGTTTTTTGCATTTTCCCATTTTGGTTTTCCATTTTTTCATGTTTGGGCGCCAGTTCTCAGAATGAGTTCTACAGAACTCATTCTCCGTTTTTGAAGATAGAGGCAAGAAGCGAAAAACTGGACTTGGGTTCCTTTTTGCATTCTCGTTTTTGGATTATCGTTTTCCATTCCCCGTGAACCTTTTGTCGGTCATCCATACCCCTGTGCTACCCCATTCTCTTCCACACAACACAGACGACAGAAGCAGAGAAGAGAGGAGACCCCAGCGAGTAGAGAGAGAAAGAGGTCACACGTTGCTCAAGTTTACGTTATCTTCTTCTCCCCATTACCACACAACACACATACATACCAGAGACAAGCCAAATCTATTTTTTCTGCAAATCAAGCTCAAAATCCCAAAAAAAAATAAATAAATAAAGGGCAAATAGAGGGAAAATGAAAATACCAAGGATGTAGGAGTATTTCTTGGGCGGAATCATCAAAATTATACAGAGATTGTACCGGCTTGAACTTCAATGACGAGAGTGAGAGAGGCGCACAGATGGGGAGGAGAAGAGAGAGATTTTGCTGGAGCATTGCAAACCCAATAGAGAGAGAGAGTGGGTGTTTCTGAAGAACACTCTGATGGCTGGAGCATTACAACCCAACCAAAGTTGAATCTAACGGTTGGGAAATAATTTTAGTGGGATCATGGGGTGCTGAATCCGACGGCTGGGAAGAAATTTTAGTGGGATCATGGGGTGCAAGCCTTTAAACAGTTTTAATACCAAAATAAAGACACAAGGGCAAAAGGGTAAACATTCAATCCATAACTCATTTTCATAAATTTTCTTCCAAACACTATCCTCTTGCAAAATGCATTCTGCACTTTTCTCCCAAACACTTCTCTCAAATTCAAAACACATTCTGACCATAATCCAAAAAGCTAAAAAGCCAAAAAGTTAAAAATGAAAAGCTAAAAAGTAGGCTCTCAAACACCCCCGAACTCACCAATCTAGAAGATCAATCATGAAGCTTTCACATTGCACTTTCTCCTTATTTCTCTCAGATCCCAAATTGTATTAATTTGTGAGATCAAATATTCTTAGTGTGAGACGTCAGTGTACCATGGTTTGTTCCGGAAACCATGGTTTGTTCCGGAAACTAGGGTACTATTGAGTTTGGGATTGGTTGCACCGTGTAATGCACCAGGCCGTTTCGGCCATGATTGACGATGCATTTCGGCTGTTCAATGTCATCTAGGCCTTTAAAAAGGGAATTTTACCATTTTAGGAAATAATTGATTTGCTTATGACTTTTAGTAGGAAATTTATTTTAGTTGCCGTCTGTTTTGACAACCTTATATTTCTTTTTAGTTTTTGATTTCCTAGTAAAATTAGAAAATTTTCTTTTGGTGGTAATTTTCGTAATTGTTTTGTTTAAGGCTTGATTTGCAATCAAAACCTTAATTATTTTGTTTTTTATCTGTCCAGGGTTACTACAACCCTATAAGTACTCTTGTAAAGCCATAGGGCTAGTTGGTTGTTATGATTGATTAAAGGAAACTAAGTTTCACTCAATTTGGTTGTTCAAGGAGAGAGTATCTCCGGCTTAGTCATTATTTATGATTGTCCTTATTTAGCGTCTTTCTTAATCCATACTCCTTACTAGTGAACTAGGACGAGCCGTAAACGGACCAAACCACTAGACATCTTTGTGTACTCTCTTCCGTAACTTTTTTATTTTCAATCTTAATTTATTAATTATTTATTGCATAAGTCATTATAGTTAGCAATTTTTATTTTCAATCTTGCTTTAGAAGTTATGAGACTTGCAACTTTGTCCACCGTGAGGAGAGACACTTTAATCTGTTTCTTTATTAGTTGAAGCCTCTGTTTTATTCCTTTCTTCTGAGGGATTTGTAGGTCAAAAGGAGACAGTTTGTTTTGGAACAAATGTTCTACCGTTTTTTGGTTATGGACATGCTTTCTTTGGTTCTGGAGTTCAAATTTTGTACGTCTGCTTGCACTGTAGTAGGAAATTGGGACAAATTGGTTGACTCTAATGTTCACTTGGAATTCTTGAAAATCATTGTGGCTAACATTTGTTTTGCTTCATAGTCCAAGATTCCAGCACCGACGATCTAGTTTTCCTTGCCAGAGGTCATTTGACTCGTTTGTGCATAATTTTAACGATGAGGGATAGTGTTATAAAACCCTTTCGATTGACCTCCACAGGTCGGGGGGAGGTCAGGTTACCCTTTTGTGTTTTTTATTAGTAAACGTAATGACACTCCTTGCGATGGAGGTTAGCTACATCTAATATCTTCTAGTACAACAGTATGTATTGGACACGCATGGGTGGCATGCCCATTGAATGTTTTAACGCTGTTTATGGTGAGACATGCCAAGGACATGCCTGAGACTGTATGTTTGTGTTTACTCCTTGATGCCTTATGGAAAGTTGATCTGTTTGGAGGCTTGAAAGCTTTTCATTTGAAATGGAACACTTTCTCTGGTCAATGAGTAAACGCAAATATATTTTGCCATTTCTGTTGTTGATACCTCCAAAACAGTGTTATATATGCTTGTAGTCAAAGCTCTGTATAAATCGGGCGGATTGAAATTGGAAACATGTTCCAAACTGCATAATATTCTCGTAATGTCGTATATGTTTGTTGTTTCGAATCAAATCTCCAACACTCTTTACTCTAATGTAGTAATTCAAAAGTCAAGATGTTTTCAGTGTCTGAACAGAAAGTTGGCAATTGAGTACTTGGAAATCTTAATTCTCATGTTTCAGTGTTTGTGAATGAAGAGTGTTGTTCAGTAGGTGTTGTTTACCGTTTTTGTTATATTATTGTTTGTGTGACTCTGCACAGACTTATCATTGTAAGATTTGAAGGTACAAGATCCGAGTACTCTGCAAATGGGCTTGCCTATTGTTAGGTTGTCATGAACTATGTTATTATGCTCAAGCTGTGTCCACTTGACGCCGTTCAATGGTTTGTGTAGCAATAATTGTCAAACTTTTATGGCTAATATAGATGTATACACACATGTATACGCATCCGGACCATCCAAAACACAATCGGACGGCCGAGGGGTGCAAAGCACCCCCGGATTCCCCCGGCTGAGTAGATTCCCCTGGTATGATATTCTGTCTGTGGGAAATCTTTAGTTTGTTACTATTTTAGGAGGTACTTCCTTTCTTGGTCTTTTTTGGATGTGTTTCTTTTTAAAAGCTTCCACCTTTCGATTATTTTGTGGTGCTTTTGCATCAATTCTACAAAGGGTATCTGGAGTGTTTATTGGACATTGAAACGTGGCTTCAGATTCTCAACATGAAATTCTGCCCCGCGTAACCACGTTGAACCTATTTGAGGACTGCTTTGCTCCATGCTGAGTTCATCAATTGCTTGTTCTTTCAATAATATACACATCTTCACATAGGCTTCCTAAATCCTGCTATTGAATTACCCAAGAAATCTATGAAGCCAGACTTGGGGACCAAAGACGTGTATTGCTTATGGAGTTGCTTGCGAGCCGGGCCGTGGAGACTCTGTAACCAAGCTTCAGTGTGATGAACTATGCCGTATGCCTTGTTTCTTGTACGCGTCACTTTCAAAACATCCATAAGACCACAGAATCTTCACTTTTATTAACCACTATTAAGCAGGAGCTAAGATCCAATTCCATTTTGAATTTGATCACTGATAACTGGACTCAAATCTTCGCCATGAACCATTATCGACTGTGGCATGTAACAGTTGCTTGCTTCAGCCAAGACACTGTGGCCGTACCTCTTTTTTTTTCCTGTCAGTTCGAGACGTTTTAGATGGGACCCACCACACCAACGTTGGTTCAAAACCTGACCAAAATACCAGTCTAAACCATTAAGATGCCTGGTGACTTGTGTACCACCATTCAATGTCATTGACCCATTTGTTCTTCTAAGTTGATTTTTCTCTAGTTTAATTTGACTGTTTCTTTAATTGTGAAAGAGGAAGAAACCACTAGCTTATCCTCTTCGAAACCACTCACTTATGCCACTTCCCAGGCTTAAGACCCCTTTGAATAATCTCTCTCTCTCTCTCTCTCTCTCTCTCTCTCTCTCTGAGTTATGCAAAGGAAGTGGGGGGAAGAATCAAAGGGAAAAGGCTAGTAGTGTTACTGCAGCATTTAGTGGTGAAAGCAGAGTTCTCATCCGCCAAATATCCTTGCCTGATTGTTGGTATGCGACCACTCAACTCAAAGCTTTCTTTTAACAGGACTAAGTTCTACCGATAGTAGGTGATACGATAATCCAGCAGAGGAAAAAAAAAAAAAAGGATCAGACCTATTTAGAATTGGAAGATGAACATTGGATCAGTTGTCAATTATTCAGTAAGCCCCATGTATTTTCTTTCTCTCTAGACATGAAGCTTAGGACAGAGCTCCTATCCAGTTATTTGGTAGGTTCGGCCACCCACGTGCCCATTTGTCCACGCGATAAAAGGGGGCCATATGAGCATCTTGATTCAAAAAATAGGAGACGAAGTGGTTACATGTCTTGTTGTTAGAGGGCCACTTGCTATTAGAATTGGAAATCTTGTGTTTTAGCAATCTATAGTCAGTTCACTGGGTTGGATATCGAGTTATGTAAAGAAAAGTTTATTGCTAGGGCCCACTTGTGTTCGCTTCATTTAGGGTAATTAAAAATTCGGGTGTTTAATATAACTCATCCTGACCTTATGTCATCATCTCTTATTGCTTTTCATGTAGGTTCCTTTACTGCATTATTTTCAAAAATCAAAAGAATAATGTTTTCATCTTCCTCTTCATCGAAAATCGGAGTCTACGTAGTGGTTTAGGTTTCATCTTTATATTTGTAGTCATCAGATCAAATGGTTTTCTTATAACCTTCTAATCAACATTAACTACAGGGGAAACAAGTTACTTATTGCAAGAGAAGAAAAAACTTGAAAACAGAAAAACTTTTGAAAAAAATTAAAACCACAAATGCCTTGAACATTAAACAGCTAAGGGCTATGGTCATGTCCCAACGAAACTTGTACTTAGAGGTCCTAAATGACCTTTTCGAGAATCCACCAAAGTAGCTCCACATGGTTTAATTGTCTGGGTGTAACAATTGTTACTGATGCCACAGAGATGTCTACCTGTGGGGATTACAGTCCTTGTCCGCCACAGACCAGCGATGGAGAGGCAATAGCAATTAGTAAGTCTGTTTCTTTTTTGTCAGTTACGGCGTTGGTAAGTCATTTTCAAAAAAAAGTTCACAAATAACAAATGACAGTATTGTACTATTTCATATACTGATATGACTGTTTTTCAACTTGCAGCCATAATAGTGATTCTCCTGGTACTCATAGTAATAGGCTTCATCTCATGGGCTTGCTCGGGGATATTGAATAGGGCAATTGAGTCAAAACTGCGACATGCCGTGGCTACAGTACCACAGGCCTCCAATGTGGTTCAAGTTTAAGGCATTTTTCTCTACAATTCTGCAATTTGATGGGCTTCCCGTTTCATTTGGATGCAAGCTTCTTTCACTAGCATGTCGGTTTCTCTTAACCTGCTTGGCTGCTTGCAACCTTTATGACAGTTTTGTAGTATAAATGATAACTACTACATTATTTCTTTTGAACTAGGGTTTGGTTTTCCTTGGCAGAAGGTAGCCTTTGGAATCTATGGAAACATCTCTGGTTTAGACTTTTAATAATCATTGTTCGCCTTTTAAGTTTTAAATTGAATGTAGCGAGGAGCAAGTAACTAGTACACACGAGGCTTGTCCATATCGTCGTGCACTTGGGACTGAGATAATGTTTACGTGCTGCTATTTATTGAAAGTAACTGTATTTATTTTTTCTTGCTCTAATATGATACTTGATTTCCTAAAGAGAACCTGAACGACCCCACAAGGTGGAAACAATTTATCTCCTCGGGAATGGGCTTTGGTAACATTAACCCTTGTAATCTTTAGAGTTTGTTATTGTTTGCTGGACATTCCATGTTGTTTTTTCTGTTGGTAACGTAATTCTATTAAAGCACACAAAAACAGAATCCATATGGCGTAGCCCTTACAAACCAGACCCATCAAGGGCGGAGCATGGCTGCATATAGCAGGCGATCGACATGCAACCAAAGCAACAAACAGATATAAAAACAGTAAACTTAGGGGGCAAAGATCCTAAAAGAAATCCTCCACTCCAATGCCAAGAGTCTATTTGAGTCCTCCAAGAGCACAAACAAACAAGCATAAACAAATCTGAAGCAGGATATGCTTATGTTGGAATTGACTGCAGTTCCTTTCATTCCACAGCCAATATATTGCAGCATCCAAAGAAAGCTTACATACCAGATTAGATGTAGAGCTCAAAAATATCTTTGGTGATAGCATTCCTGGGCCTAGTAGTCTTAAAGTTGAAGGTAAACAGAAGTTAGTGAAATTGAAGGATTGGAAAAATTATTGCCTTGATTTGGATTGCTGACCATCATAGTTCATTTCCTGCCAAAAAAACCAAGCGTTGGCTCATTATGTAATTGAAAAGTCAGATGGTTCAGTGTCTGAACAGAAAGTTGGCAATTGACTACTTGGAAATCTTAGGTTTCAGTGTTTGTGAATGAAGAGTTCTGTCCTGGGATCCGGTAGGTGTTGTTTATCGTTTTGGTTATATTATTATTTGTGACTGTGTACAGAGTTGTCATTATCAGAGATGAAGGTACAAGATCCGAGTACTCTGCAAGTGGGCTTGCTTATTGGTAGGTTGTCATGAACTATGTTATGCTCAAGCTGTGTCCATAAATTTGCGACTTGACGTCGTCCCATGTTTTGTGTAGCAATAATTGTCAAACTTGTATTGCTATTATAGATGTATAAACACAAACATCTCAGCAAAAGATTATGGGAAATCTTTAGTTTGTTACTATTTTAGAATTAATTTTTTGGCTCTTTTTGTATGTGATTTTTTCCAAAAGTTTCCAGCTTGTTGATTATTTTCTTTGTAAAACGGTTCTTGAGGGGCATGTTGTGAAATTTGTGCAAAATCAATTAGTTGTCAACTGCCTTCATTGTGTTGTTTAAAATTTGTCTTTTTGGGTAAGTTGATTGAAATTTGTTCTTAAGCTAGCTTTAGGTTTTGTGGTGCTTTTGCATCACTTCTACTAAGGGTATCTGTAGGGTTTATTTGAAAGGTGGCTTCAGATTCTTAACTTGAAATATTGCCCCGCGTAACCACGTCGAGCCCATTTGTCGATTGCTTTCCTCTATGCTGAGTTCGCCGGTTGCTTGCCTTTTCAATATTGTGAATGATATATCGTTTTCGTACCAAAAATATAATTTATAAAACAGGGAATTAACTATTATTCCGAAGAACAGTGGTTAAGTCCGAGATCGTCCACGGAGAGTAAAAAGCTTAGTTGCAGTACTTTCAACCAATTTCTAATTTAATTCGAAGATAAATTGGATGATTGGATGTGATTTGATTAAGCTAAAATTTAAATAAAAAGTAATTGCGGATTGGAAATAAGTGAGAGAAGGGACTAGGGTTACCGATTCAACCTCCCCTTATAATATAATTATGCGAAATCTAGAGTTTCATTCAACTAATAACTAGACCACCGTAGGGTAGCAAATCCTATCGATAATCCCCAAAAATAATATCAAGATTCATACTCCGTATAGGCTATCTCAACACGGCACGGACCGTCTCACCGGATTTAACGGGCGGCACGATCCGTCTCATGTCGTATAGTCTATCTCAGAAACTATCTTGAAGCATTCATAACCATTGTATGACGGTATTTAGTAACGCGCATATAAATACGGTATGAAAATTGGAAGAATAAAAACTTCATGAAAATTATGAATCATCCGAGTCATACAATCAAAAGTTGAATATGAAATCCCAAAAATCTAAACAATTATATTACTTGGAGAGGCATTCTCGTTACCCTAGTCGAATAGTTTAGCCGCTCATGGAATTGGATAAATAAACATCAAATAAATAAACTCCATTGAAATTGACTTAAAGCAACACAAAGGAATGAAATATTAAACCCCCAGCCGTAGTCTTGAAAATCTGAAACCGAACTAAAGCCGCAGCAGCTTGGGTTTTGCGTGATTGCTCCGAAGTCTCCTCGGTTTTTGCTCGCCCCGAGATCTTGCACCGCTGCGTCTACTGCTATGATGCATGAAAAAGTGATACCGGAACCAAACCCTTGAGCCCTTTCTATATACCCACTGAACGACTTCCCTCAAGAAAGGAAAATCCTTTCTAAAATTCTCGTGGACCCCCCTTTTTCAATATGCTGAAAGTTGCAATGCAACTTGGGCCCACCCATGGGAAAATGTAAATCACGGGCCGGTTGTATTAATATTAAAATCTCAAGTCCATTTTTCATCCAGTAACGACGACCAAAGTGAGGGCCAATTTCTTGATCTTTGTACTGGACTAATTTTTTACCACGTACTTTGCTTTGACGTCAAATAAAATCCGATTTCGCGTTTTAGCTCTAAATATTATTCAAGTGTTCCGCAAGCCCTGAAACGAGAAAAACGAGCATCAACCTCCACGTAATATATTAAAAAAGGCGTAACGACGATAAATTAGGGGCCGCCAATGGGCACATTTGTGCCCCTATCAGTGAACATCCTCACAGAGGCAACTTTCAAAATCTTGCTGTTGAATTACCCAAGAAATCTTTGCCGCCAAACTCGGGGACCGAAGACGTGTATTGCTTCGAGTTGATCACTGATAACAGGACTCAAATCTTTGCCAAAATTCATGTGACCATGCCACTTTTTTTTTCTGTCAGTTTTGAGGCATTTTATGTGGGACCCACTACACCTACGTCGGTTCAAAACCTGACCAAAATACCAGTCAAAACCAGTAAATGCCCTATTGACTTGTGTGCCAGCATAATTTCGTCGACGCATTTTTTCTTCTAAGTTGATTTGTCTCTAGTTTTGACTGTTCTGTTGATTGTGAAAGAGGAAGAAACCACTCATCCTCTTCGAAAACGCTGCCTAAGCTTAAGCCTCCTTTGAACCCATAATAAAACGTTGCAAATGTCGGTACAAAAATCCATAGGACTGATTGAAGAGTAATGCGCGCTACTGTGCGCTCCTACCCTTTTGGCATATGGTGCGCATCTCATATGGAGAGTCACAAAATCTCATATATGTTCACAAAATCTTATATTTAGTAAAGTAAACACTCATATCGTTCATCATAACAATAAATATTGGAACATCAAAATGCAATAAAAAGGATCACAATCTCATATGGGTATCAAAAAATTTTGGAATATAAAAAAAAAAAAATGGCAACCGGTTGTCACTGGACCCACCACTTGGCAATTTTTTTTTATTTTTAAAAAAAACCATATGAGAATGTGTGTAAACCATATGAGAATGTGTGTTTGTGAAAGAAAATATTGCGACTTTCAAAATGAGTGTTTGTGAAAGAAAATATGAAACTTTTGTGGTCCACTACAGTCCAAAAATCGTAAATAAATTTTATGGATTTCCATATGAGAATGTGTGGCTGAGAATGTGAGATTTTGTGGACTGATATACGAAATTTAGGAATATGACTAAATATGGATTTCCATATGAGAATGTGTGGTTAGGTATATGTGACATGTCACTATCAATACATATGAATAAATAGACACGTCACAACAATATTTTTGGACTATAGTGGTCCACAAAACATTCATATATTCTTTCACAAATACTCATTTTTAAAACCAAAAAGTTTCATATCAAATGACTTTTTATATGAGTGTTTTTCGAAGCATATATGAGAACATTTCACAATGACTTAATGTGGGCTCAAATATGTATTTGTGTGACAACTTATATGAGACATGTCACATCAATATATATACACACAATATGTATCACATTTTCACTACAGTCCAAAACTATCATATGAGATTTTGTGACACGTTTTATGAGGTTGACTTTTGCCAATATGACATTTTGTGGCTCTTTCGAATTTTTGTGGTACTTTTTATGAGCATTCGTGGCTTCACATATGAGATTTTTGAAACCCAAAACCGTATATGAGAGATCACGCGACGTTTTATATTTTTTTTGGCTCTCC
Source organism: Vaccinium darrowii (assembly GCA_020921065.1). Lineage (NCBI taxonomy): Eukaryota > Viridiplantae > Streptophyta > Magnoliopsida > Ericales > Ericaceae > Vaccinium > Vaccinium darrowii. The sequence continues at coordinate 5,313,299 of CM037152.1, forward strand.
ATATGAGATAAAAAATGACCGGTATAAGGGGTCACTTTTTGCATATGTGACGCAATCTCAGCCATCAATCTGGTTAAAGTTGCATATGGTACACCCTTTCATATTTTTACCCACAAAATCTCATATTTAACCCAGAAAAACTCATATTTGTGTCACAAAATCTCATTTTTATGCCCAACAGAGGGGTGCGCATAGTAGCATGCCTCCTGATTGAAATGCATTTTCCACTTAATTAGGTCCCACTTTATCCGTTGGCAAAACAATGGCCTCATTTTTTTTGTGATGGTAGCTGCTGCAGAGATCTTCATTCATAGTCTACTAAAAAACAAAAACATCTCTATTGCACATGGAATTGACCATGTCCAAAGAAAATTAAAATGTGTCGTTTTTGTTCTTGGAAGCAGAGTTCTTCATTCAAAGTCTACTGAAAAAACAAAAACATCTCTAGTGCACATGGAATTGACCATCTCCATGTCAAAACTTTATATCCAACTTAAAATCAATTGACAATGAGTAGAAAGGTCTCAGCATATATTAAGTGATCATCCATTTCACTCCTAGGCAATGTGGGACAATATTTCTTAACATCTCCCCTCACGTGCAGCCGCATTTGAGGTCTATCACCTGTGGCCACTTTTTGGGTCCTATCATCGTGCAGCCTTTTTGCTGGTCTGTCATTGTGGGTGTGGGGAATTACGATTTTTTATATTTTATTAAATGTGGAGAGGAATAGGCCTTGCTTTGATACCATGTGGAAACTTTATATCCAACTCAAAACCAATTGGTATTGAGTGGAGAGGTCCCAGCATATATTAAGTGATCACCCATATATTCCACTCCTAGGCAATGTGGGACAATATTTCTTAACAGTCCAGATATTAACTTAGCAAAATTAAAATGTGTCCTGTCTGTTCTTCGAGTACATTTTATGTTGGAACTTGTGGCTCATATGGAGAGGTACCGAGAAGTTATAATGAAGACAAGACGCCAAGCGGAACTGAGCGGAGCGAGGGAAGCAAAGTGACCAAGCGGAGCAAAGTGGAAATAAAGAAGAAGAAATACCCTAGGTACCCATTTCTAGAGAGATGAAAATATACTTTCCTCATTGTGGGGGATTGGATTATAATTTGGTTGACCTATTCTTAAATTGGGGGATTTTTATTTCGAATTTAATATCATGGAAGGCTATTAAAACAAGAAATATAAGCATCCCCAATTCATCTTCCTTGCTTTACTTCATTTGTCACACACAGAGATGATACATGATAGACCAAAAGATGATCAAAGATTCAAACTTTAACCATCAAAGAGCAAATAAAGAAGAAGAAGAAGAAGAAATGACTAGATTTTTCTCTCTCTAAAGTGGACTATACTCTCCAAGATCTACCCTGAAAATGAGAACAATGAGCTTATATATGAGAGGGCCAACCTAAGGACTGCTTGACCAGCCATTAGGCCCTTACAGCTTAAGTTGAGCTCTAGCTCTGGCAGTGGTAAGGCCCTTGTCACTACAAAAGTGGGCTCAAGCACTTGCTCGGCCCATGTTAGCCCTACAAGTTGTCCCAAATGTAAACACTTTTAAAGATAGTCTAAAGGGGCTAATAATATCATGCGGACCATCTAAATGTAGCCTAGAAAATATTCCCAAGCTTCAAGCCTAAGGTAAAATACCATTGGATGCACTTTTAAAGATTGTCTAAAGAGGCTAATAAGATCATGTGAACCATCTAAATGCAAATGATTAATGCATGACAATACAGTCTTTGGCATGAGCATCCTCAATTCTCGACTTCATCAACCCTCAGATTGAGTATCTAGACTCAATCGACTAATAATCTACCTCCCAAACTCAAAGAGAGAAAAGTACAATTACACCTCAACGGTTTGTCTGTATCCGGAAATCGCCAATAACATTAACAGGGAGGGGAGACCGTGAAGTGGCAAATAATGGGAAGTGGGAGGATTAAGAGGTACGAGAGGAGATTGGTTAAGGTACATGTACATGGAGAGAGGATTTTGAGACCAGTGCTACTAGTCTCCATATCCCCATGAGGTTGTTGCTGATTTTAGATGGTTGATTTGGGAAGCAGAATTGGAGTTTTCCAGTTCTAAAATATAGAATTGAGTTGGTCTCGAGATTGGGACAGCAAACCGTGTAGGAAGGCTAGTAACTAAGCAATTGTTCTTGTTCACCATTTTCAAGTGGAGTATTTGTTGCATGGAAAATAGTAAATTTCGAGTGGACTATATATTTGTTTATGCAGAGATCAATATTATAAATGTGCCTCGTAGTTGCCAAACTCTGCAGTTGGTGCTGTCAAGATCCAGCATAGACGGAAGCTTGCTTGGCTCAATATACGACCACAGAGATATCTATATAATAACTCCGTAACATTTCACGACAGTGTGGGGCCCACGCAAATACATATTCACAGTAGTGGCTGAGATTAAATTGCTCTAAGGGTTGCGGTTCACCCAAAATTTGTTAATCTTTGTTGATTTTCCAAGGTCAATAAATTCTCTCTTGGCCAAAAGGAGAAGCATTTCTTATTCCCAATTCCATTCTAATCTGCCACTTTGCTGTGATTGTTTTTTATATTGCCAACCCAATGCAAAATTGGTTCCCTTTCAAATCATTTGAAAATGTGCCATGAACTATTCTCTTTTTTCCTCCTAACAAGTTCACAATATTACCTGTTTTTGTTTTTCTTAAAAAAAAATATATAATTGAAACAGCTGATGTCCTTTGATATATGGAATATTTTTTCATAAAGATTACTTAGATTATATAATTCCATGTCTTCTCACAGCACCACTTCTTTTAAAATTAACACAAGGAGTTGAAAAACATTTAGGATTTCTTTTAACTTATTTTCATAATCACATGGCTAGTAATTTCGTATAACTTACCGTGAGGGGCCAAGCCGTTGATAACAGAGATGTGCAGTGGTACCGTACTGTGAATACCTTTCCGGAGTACTCAATTGTGCAGTTGTATCATACTATGCGTATCTTTCTTGACTATTCAATCGCTGTATGATGAAAATTTGTGTTGAAATGAGATGTGTTAAGTATATCTGAAAGTATGTCTATAAAGGTTATTATGTACCACAATAGAGCTATGATGAATGAACGAGATCGAGAAGGTAACTTTTTTTTTTTTGAAACACGTCAAGATATTCCATTAACAAGCCATCCGGCACCGATTACATCAAAAATAGGAATGAAAACCAAATCCACTACCAGATGAAACAAGCACGGCATTAGGCTAACAGGCCACCGGCTCCTAGACACACCTACCGGAGTAGACCTGACACCTACGGGACGGGATAATGAATCCAATCAAAAGATAGCGGAAGAGATCCCAAATGGGAACCCAGCTCAAACCATCATCACAACACAGCACCAGTAATCGGTAAACAAATCTCAAAATACAGCAACAAAACAAATAAAACTAACTAATCAGAACCCAACAAACTGGTACAAACTGAGTTAAACCGAGTTTCCACCGAGTTACCCATAGATGCACCGAGTCATACCGAGTCGCCGACCAGTCACTTCCCCAGAAAGAACGTAGCTCCCGTAGCCGCCGCCCATGGCATAAGAGGGGCTTTATTAGCCGGAGGGGGCCAAGGCTCCCAAACTCAACCCAACGCCAGATCTGAGCTACTCATACCAGAAAAGGTCAGTGGAGGCGTAAGAGGAGGGCCGCTGGTGGAGGAGAGCAGGGCTTGGTGGCGGACGATGGCGAGTGGGGCTGGAAGGGGGAGATGGGTGGTGGCGGTGGAAGAAAGCGGAGGAGAAAGAGGAACCGAGCGGCGTCAGTTGGCCAGGGGTTGAAGGAGGGAGTCCGGCTAGGCAAGGAGGAGGAGGGGTGGGGCGAAAGGGGCGGCAACCCCACCCCTCAAGCTCTGAGAAGCAAACAGAAAACCAAGATCTGTGAGTAGAAGAGGAGGAAAAGAAGAAGAGGAAAAAGAAGGAAGAAGAAGAAGAAGAAGGAGGAGGAAGAGAAAGAGGCCGGACGGTGGGTGGCCGGCTGGATAAGGGACAAACCCTAGAACTTCTAACTTTCTAGAGAGAGAAACTCTCTAGGGCAGTAGCAGGCCCTCATCGAGAAGGTAACTTAGTTCAGTCAAAATTTTACTTTTGACATTAGGGAACTCCTACTCATTTAATCAATTTTTTGGGTGAGCAAATACTGTCCCCTTACAGGCAAAACCCCCAGTTTCCACTACCATAGTTTGTGGGCCCATCGGATGTTTGTTGTACTAATCTGAGCAACTCAACTTATGAGACCCACAGAACTGTATAAACACATAAAATATCTACGTGATCAGATATCGAAAAGTGTATAAAAATCGAATCTTGATTCATAAAATGGACGGTTTGACTTTGTCAATAACTTTAAAGTTAAGTGTTATGAGCGTCTATTCTATAGCCAAAATTTAATTTTTGATATATCTATGGATATCGATTAAGCTAATTTTTTTTGCATAAAGATGAACAGTTCAGATTACATAATTTACGCACGATGGGGCCCACAATAGGTGGCAGAAGCCTAAGACAAGGATTTAATCTCATTTTTTAATTTGTATGTTTTTAGCTTCTTGTTCATGTTAATAACCAAAGGGGGAAGGTGTAATTGAATTGCTTGTACTATTAACATTACAATACTGTTTGCTTGTGCGCTTAACTCATTAAATGGCAAATTTAAGATATGCTAGCACTCGCAGCCACTTAATCTTACATATTTTTTTGAAGCTTGCTCCAACTTGGTTATTCTCACCTCGTTGAGAACCTTTCTTGCCCACTCTGCAAAGTAGGTTTCGTTGCGACCGATTTTCTTATCTTTGTGGAAAAAAAAGCATTCAAGTTCTTGTTTAGGGTTCGGACATTCCTCGCCAACACTATCTCTCCACGCGCCCTGGTGTTTCATCCCCGTATCAGTCGCCATCCAGTGGTAAATATACTGACCTATGCCGGCATGTTCTAACCACCCTTTCGGAAAGAACTCCATCACACTGCTGCCTCGCTCCATGAAGAGCATGTTGGTTTGTTGTGCTCCATGTGGCGATACAAGAATGTCGGTGTTGGTCATGGCCCTCACCTGAACGAAGGACAACGATTAGAGGTTAGAATTTTGGATCGTCATGATATCAGAACAAGAACCAAACATTGGATTTTAAGTCAAGTCAGATGCAATGAGAAACCTGGTCACAGAAGCTTAATCCATCTGACTGAATCACACTCAAAACACATCCTTCCACCCTTTCACACTCCTTCCGAAATAAACTCTTAACCACTTCTTCATTCTTGAATGACCTAGCCCCTCTTCTCAGCAACAAAGTCATCCTTATTGTTGGAACCCCTCTTTCTTTCATCTCCATTGGATCCACACCACAAGCCTCCCTAGCTTTGCACCTTAGCAACTCAAAAACTTTCAGCTTCTTCTGCGCTCCTATCCCCTCCAAATCATGCCTCATCACGACCGCCTTTTCGAAACAATAAGGCCCATCCCCCTTCCCAAATATCTCCACACCAACATCTCCAAATAAGGCTTTCGCAAGGTTCCGTACCCATGATCCCATTTTAGGTTCCACCTCCCCCCAATGCAACAGTACCCATCTTGATGGCTTCATACACTGATTTTTCATCGACCAGCTGACAAAAGGGGCAATGGCGTTCAACCCATGTAATATATTGTCATGATTCCAGTACGTGTTAGATACAAAAGTTAGGCCTTCTAGTAGAGTGGCAGAGGGAGGAAGGGCTTCTGGCCATGCCAATGCATAAGAGTTCTTTGTTCCATCACTTGAGTGACTCCCCTTGAAGCAAAGGACTCGACCCTTTGATGAATTTGAAGGGAAATAGAGATATTTTGGTTCATTTTCTTCGATGGTAGAGTTCAAAGAGCTCATGAACCAAGTGTTCCCTTCCATGGGAGAATTGGAATATCTGAGATCTTTTAGAGGGAGGAAAGTTATCGAGTCTTTGAGTTTGGCGGTTAGAGATTCAACTAGTTTGGATTGGGAAGAATAAGTGGGATTGTAGAGATTGGGAAATGGCCATGAAGGAGAAGAGGGGTTAGTGAAAGGGGAGGCTGTGAAGTGGCAAATAATGAGAAGTGTGAAGAGGATTAAGAGGAATGGGAGAAGTTTGGTTAAGGCACATCTACATGGGTACTTGGCTCTTGGTTGGATTTTCAGACCAGCACTACTAGCCTCCATCCCCATATGGTTTCAAATTGCAGATGGATAACTCAATATGGGAAGTAGAATTTTAGATTTCCACTTTATGGAATGGAGTTTGGTCTCGAGATTGAAGACAGAAGATGTAAAATGTAGGGAAGGTCAGTACTAAGCAACTGGCCAGCATTTTTAGAGTCAATGGTTGAAGTATGGAGGTTTTCAAATCTCCATCACCCGGTTCCCAATAGAATTTCTCTAACAAAGAGAATAACAAAGCCTTTTTTCTTTAAAAAAAAAAAAAAAAAATCCAGCAAACATGGAAGCTTCCCTAAATATTGGAACACTAACGTGTATATCTCTACGGGCTGGACATGGGGTTGCTGCTGTGTAGCCCCGTGCAGCAAGTGTTGTTCGCATTCGAGCCGTTGGTTGCTCGGATGAATGACCCAGATTTTATCTCGGCACCTTTGCATCCGAACCGTTCGTTGTTGTGCGTGCAAGATAATATCTGGGCCGTCCGTCAGAGCAATGGACAGCCCGGATGTGCACAACAACCCCAATCCTCCTGCAAGAGCAAAGAATAATTTTACATAATTAATGGGTGATGTTCATTATTCACTACTAGTACAATTTAAAAAGGATTTACTACAAATTAAGAAATCAACTACCACTTGGCTTCGCTGGTAGAACAAAGAATGGTTTCACATAATTAATGGCCGAAGTTCATTATTTAAAAGTATAATTTTCCTTTTTTTTTTTTTTGGGTCTATATTGTTGACTTTTCATTTTACAACATTGAGATGACTAGGAAAACCAAATGTTATTCTAATATAAATTAAAAAGGATTTCCTAAATCAAAAAATTAGCTGGATAAGATAATGCAAAGTTGAGGAACCGAAATGAGTTTGACCACTTAGCTTAAAGAAGTGAGAAATTAAAATAAACACATTTCCGAGAATTTCGCAGCACATGGGTCTTCGAATCCTCTCTGTCCCCCATTTCTAAGTATCGATCGTATCTATGGGGACTTTGATGACGAGATTACGAGTTCAATGTAGTAAAGTTTTTATTTTTCTTGTTGACTTGCGGCTAGTTAGGGCGAGGTTACAATAGTCATTTTCAACTCAATTTTCCGTGTCACTTTATATGCACTTTGAGAATATTGGGGAACTAATGCACCATGGACTAGCAGAGGCCAAAGCCCCATGCAGACTTGTCCAAACGAGTTGATACGAGCAAACCGCCAAGTCTCAGGGCTTGACCACATGGCCAACACCTGATTAGCCATGGAGAGGGACTTGCTCCAAACGATCCAATCTTCAGGTTCGTTATGTTTGTTGGTTTTAATTTGGCCACTTTGGTTCGTGTAGTTATTGGCCTGTTTTGGCTTAAAAAAAAAAAAAGCTGGATTATCGGCTAAATTAGCCAATAAGCCAAATTAAATTAGCATTCTTTTTCAACCATTTAAAGCCAATAAGCCCAAACTTGTAATATTATTGGTTCTCAATAAGTCAATAATCTTGGCTTATTTTATTCCCCAAAACATGCCTCGATCACTACAAGAAAGTTGGGATACTCCACCGTTTTTTTGAACCGCTGGTGTCAACCGCGCCGTTTTTCTGAACCGCTAGTGTCAATCGCGCCTGGAAGCAACGTTTTAAAAACCAGACCGAACCAGCCAGTTCGACCGGTTAACTCGTCAACCGGACCTTACTCTGGTCCGGACAACCTCAAAAATCGTTTATTTTTCAGAACCGGTCTCTTTTTTAAAGACCAGTGGCCAATAACGATTGGACCGGCAAACCGTTAAACTCGGTTGCCGGTCACTCGGACCGAACCGGAAAAATTGAGATTTAAACTCCGCTCTTTCAGCCGCATTTTTAAGCTAAAGTTGGCATCCTAGGAAGGCTGTCCACGTGGGCCACCTCCCAGGCTCTTTAAATGCTCAGCTGTAAACGAAAATGCTCTCTCTTTGCCTTTTAAAGTGCTTTAGGTTGGCTCAAAGACATCAGTAGGCGATGTTGGACTAAACTCAAAGACAAAATTTCCCCCCCTCTCATTTCTCCTATGTCATTGATCTACTCATCTCTCTTTCCAATGTTTATTTTGGGGTAAATTACACTGACCTCCCCTGAGGTTACTGACATTTTCACTGACCTCCCTCTGGTTTTGGAAATTACGTTAACCTCCCTTACTTTACAAACTAATATACACATACCTCTCTTGCCGTTAAAATTGACTTAACGGTGTTAACTTTGAGTGCTAAAAGGCTATTATACCCTTCCTCATTTATGTTGACACATATTGACAAAAAAGAGTAAGATATTAAATTGGACAAACCTTAAAAAAGATTACACTATGTGTTAAAAAAGAGGGCTCGAAATTATTTAAATAAATTAAAAGAAAAAATACACTATATATTAAAAAGGGGGATTAAAATTATTTAAATAATCTAAAAAGGAAAACAAAATCCACTATATGTTTAAAAAGAGGGTTAAAATTTGGAGTATTTAAATAATTTAAAAGAAAAAAATTTGTGCCAAGTTTTGAAAACAAGATAGTAACAGTAAAAATTTTAATCCCTTTTTTTTTAATATATAGTGTATTTTTTTCCTTCTAATTTATTTAAATAATTTCCAGCCCTCTTTTTTTTAACAGTGTATTTTTTTTTTTTAAGGTTTGTCCAATTTAATATCTTACTCTTTTTTGTCAATATGTGTTAACATAAAATATATAATGATAATGTAACACAAATTGTTTGCGAAGAAGGGTATAATAGTCTTTTAGCACTCAAAGTTAACACCGTTAAGTCCAATTTTAACGGCAAGGGAGGTATGTGTATATTAGTTTGTAAAGTAAGGGAGGTTAACGTAATTTCCAAAACCAGAGGGGAGGTCAGTGAAAATGTCCGTAACCTCAGGGGAGGTCAGCGTAATTTACCCTTTATTTTTCATATTTCTTTTTTTTAAATATTCAAATATATATATTAATGATGTAATTATAACGTCACGATTCAATAGCGGTTCAACCGGTGACCCATCCACCCGGTCTCCTTTCCGGTTCGCCCTCTGGTCTAGGTTTCAAAACATTGCCTGGAAAGCCGTTTTTAAAAACAGTCCATTACAAGCGGGTGTGAACCGCTGGCAGACCCAACTTCAATTTCCCAGCGGCCCAACTTCAATTTCCAAGCGGCCCAATTAGGGGCGATGGCATAGACCTATTAAAATTCATCCCGCGCGCGAAAGAGAGAAACATTTGGCGCTTAATTATTTCACGTAAATGTTGAAATCCCCAAATCAGTCGATCGTTCTCCTTTCTCTCTGTCTCCACTCTCCCCCTTTCAAACGATTTCTGCTTCAAAACTCCATAGCTGGAAGGTACGCACGTCATCTCTCTCTCTCTCTGGACGTTATTTTTGGGGTTTGAAATTGATGCTAAAATTTTCATTTGAATGTTTAGCATGTATGAATTTCGGCTCTGCATTTACTAATCCCGCAACCAGTTATTCGACACACACGCTCTCTCTCTCTCCCCTTTCTCTCTCTCGGATTATCACTTCATAGCTGCATACAGATTTTATATTTGGGTTTGAAATTGGTGTGAACATTATCACTTGGATGCTCTCTGTGTATGGATTTCAAGTTCGGAATAAATTTAAGTCGTTTTTACTGTCTGGACTATATTTGCCTGCCAAATTAGAATCCTTGATTGGTTACTAGCAGACATACTCGAACTCACAAGTTTAGTAAATCAACTAGGTGAATGATTATTACTTTCATAGTTAATTTGATGCAGTTGATAAAGCCTATGCATTGGACTTTGTCTCAGATGTAAATCAAAAGGGATACATAATAATTCTCTCTCATGGGGCCTTGGTTTTGTCACAAATTCTCATGGCTATTATTGGGGATATGAATAATAAATTACTCAGGTCTCTAACAGTTTAAGTTTTTAAATTAATTGATGATTAACATCTAATAAGATATTAGATGAGACAATTGATCGTGTGTTTAAAATTCAGGACCATTGACCTATAATTAAAATATTTCTACTTATTTAGCCCGTTTATAGAGGAGAGTCTTGGTTACAGGTTAGTGCGCTGAGGACACAAATAATAAAATTACTCCTCCCTCCAACATCTTAAGTGGGTTGGTGGTAAACGTATGCTCCATTTCAGAATATGTCCCAAGTAATTATTTCTTAATGGGCAAATATGCTCTTAGGGGCTATCAAAACTTACTACTAGTTGTAGTTCTATCTGCTTGTTAACCCATTTCCAATTCCATGAGCAAATTGTGCACATCTAGTCAATCCAACTATGTGCACGGCTGGTGTAGATAGCAGTATCACAAGGGTGTCCAGAACTATTTAGGCTCCACAAACCCACCGAAGCAACAAAGATTTGGCGTAGCAAAATTGCAATATTTGTCCCACTGGAAAAATAAATTAGCCCAACTCGGCCTATTTGGGTCATTGTTTTTCACTAAGTCAGGATTACACAATTATCTTCAAACCAAAGTAATATTAATTTTTATTGTTTGAATTACATTTTCTCTCCCTGTGTGACTTAGTAGAGGCTATGGAGTGTGTAGTAGTATTATATTTCACATTTGTAATGTTCAATTAACATGTTTTGCAGTGGGAAAGCTACCGGCAAGTCAAGCAAATAGTGAAGTGGTAACTGCGTACAGGAGGGAGGAGCAAGAGCAGATGCAAAAACTTCTATTCAATTACTTGAGGATATGCAGTCAATCAAGGGTTCTCTTCTATTTAATTTTCCATGAGTTGTCCTATTTGTATGAAATACCATGGGATAATCACTTTAAGTGAACCCTTTCACTAAGCTATACTTAAGTATTGCCTGCCAAGTGCCTAGTATTTGAAATATTTGTCCTTTAAAAATGTCATGATCACCCCATTGAGTCTGCCTGCATGAAAATACTTGCATATAAAGTAAATGGCCTTTTCTTCATTTGGAAAAGCAGATCCTGTAGGCTGTAGCTAACACCATGGAATTATTGGGACAGAGGTTTGTTGAGTTGAATTGGACAGATCATATGCATGGAGCAATTCCACCTTGTCTTAAAGACAAACTGTAGCTTGATTAGAATGTTATTGGAATCATGGAGTGAAAGTGATTGCTCTTGGGTATCTTCAGATCTCGTTTTGACATTACCATCAGATTTATGATCTCCTGATGGAATTTCTTTCCAAACAGCTAGGTAGAGAAAGTGAGATCACGTGAAGATAAGCTGCAAGTAAAATTAAGGACTGTTGGAAAAATTCTGTGTCTCTTCTGTCATACTCCTGATTCCTTGTATTAGTTGGCAAGTTAGTTCATTTTCCATATCCTGTAGTCTCTCTAAAATGTCTATTGTCTATTGGTCTCTGTGACCGCTAGCGATTCCAACTCTCTATTATGGTGCTACTACAGAAGCTAGGTTCTGGATATGGTCTTACATATACTTTCCTTCAGCATATGACCAAGGAAATTTGCAAGATAGCAAATTTTGCATTAAAATGAGCTATCACGTCAATACCTTGTTCATAAATTACATGATCATGGAAAGCTTATGTTCTTTTCAACTATTTTATTTGTGGCTGTAGTAAGGGGATCTCAAACTTTCATATGCTAATACCGTAAGCTTGAAGATAAAGAGATGAAGAATAGCTGCTTCTTCTACTGAGATTCTACAACTGAACTTTCAACAGAGTCCTATCTTCAGATAGTCTGTTTCTTATTATGATAGTCAGTTTATGGAAAACAATAACAATGCAGGTCAAAGCAAGCGTCCTTGTAACTGAAGCTTCTAAAGTGCAAAAGGGAATCATAATATTGAGGTTAGTTTTCAAATTGTTTTTCGTCATAGGGAGATTCCGGTTGGTATATTTGTTGATTACAATAAATCCGTTTTGGCAAGAAAATCAATGTAGTTATGTTATTATCTGTGAACATAATTTCAAGTTTTCCACTATTGCAACAAATGCAAAACTGACCCTAGTAGCAATTGGCGAAGTGCCATAGCAATAGTAGACACGGCTTTTGAATGCAGCAGAGCAGAAGCAAGATAACTAGATCTCAGACCCGCTAGAATGGCATCACCATGAAGGCTAGGATGAGCCATAATATGCCCCCAGATAATTAAGTATCGATGCATGGAGACCCCAGATTTGACGCCAAAAACTCAGAATTAGAGAAAATCATAATCACAAATAAGCAACAGCTAAGATACACTCCAAATCATGAATGAAGTCGATGAATATATGCGTGAGTGCCCAATCTTGTTTTAACCCAAAAAACAATCTGAGCTTAAATAACTCCAAGACCTCCACCCAGATTCAAAGAGCTATCAAATCTAAGTTGTTTCCCATGATTCAAATGAACCAAATGACAGACATTAGCATGCAATCCCAAGTCATCTTGTGACTAGATTAGACCTATTGAAACAGCCCATGTGAGATGAGCTTCCCTGCCATAGCTATGATAGCTTCCTCCACCGCTCCACCCATTGGTATAACCTATTTATTTAGATGGAATTTCCAATGCTGAATCTCCAGATTCCTGCTAAACTTCCTTACATAAGTAAGAAGATTCCGCTGCTGAACACTTTACCATCTTGAAAAAATTAGAACTCCAAATTGTGAGAATCCCCACCGCACTACCATCAGATTCCACTCCAATTAAGAATGATATTCAGTGAACCTTGTCTCTTAAAAACTACTTCAATTTCCTTCTTTTCTCCCTAATGCCCAAGCCCCAAACATTTCATGACATGAACTTCATATTGACGGGCTTGAGAACTCCCCCATAAAAAGATTACAGCATTAACAAACAACAGGAACTAAGGCCTGCTTGGCTGCCCTTTCCTCATCTTGAACTTCCATCTGCAGCAACTTACTAACCACTTCATCGTCTGAACCTTTGTAGTCATTTCCCAGAAGTTTGTCTAAGGCCCATGCAGCTTGAGCCTCGTTTAACAGAATTGTGTTCCTATTAACGATCCCTTCGGTGGAGACTGAAAGGGCCACAACAGCAACTGCTGATCTATAAACCACACACTTTTGTTTCTTCCTGTCATTGTTGGATTTTGTTAATCCCAAAACATCCTCAACAGACTTTTTCTTTCTCCTTGTTTTGGTTTTCTCCTCCTTATCTTGAACCTTTGCAGTAGTAGCTTCAACTTTCTCAAAATCCTCCTTCCCATTCAACTGATTGCTCTTTTCTAGGCCTGCCAAATTGACTGGCCCAGAAGTAGTAAAAGGGGTAGTAATTGTGCTTAGTCTCAGCGTTTGACCCTTCAGAATGTCCTAGCAGTATTCATGTTTCCTTTGTTACCTGTTTCCTTCGTTAGTTGGTTCCTGTGTTGCTTGTTTTTTGCTAAATGATGTGTGTTTGACCTTATTAGTTTGGCTAGCATATTGAGTATGAATTTGCTAAATTAAGTTTGCTTATGATTTTCTTCATTACTTACCTTTATTGTTTATCTTGCTACTATTTGTTTGAATAGGAATGACAAAGAAAAGATATCGTACATGCGAAATAGACCAATCACGTAGTGCTTTACCATCCACCCAGCCACATGCATCTTCGCAGCCAACCCATTTCGCCGGAGCTTCACCGCCTCACCAATTGCCCAAAACTTCACAGCCTCCCAAGTTACATAACTCTTCACACCCTATCCAGTCCCATGGCTGTTCACAGCCTCACGAGGCAGAGGAGGACTTGAATGTGGAAGACCATGCAGATGATGAGTTGGTGGCTAGAATTCGAGGTACTTTTCATATGGATTAATTCTATACTAGTTTAATGATGGGTGAACTGATAGAGTAATTCTGGTTGAAATTTTTCACATGTTTTTATTTTATTTTTTTTTTAATGTTTTTCTTTGACATTGATCATTAGATAAAAGTAGCCATTATGTTTTAAGTGCCGTAGTACACAAAAAAGCAAGATAACAAGGTTAATTGATATTCTTACTGTTGATTAATTCTCTTTTTCATTTGGATTTTTTTCCTACATTTTTTTAGTGAATTCTCCACCAATGGATAAGAATTGGATGACGAAGAATAGATCATCAAGAGACTATTTGCAAGGGGTTATTGACTTTTTGGGCTTTGCTTCCCTTAATGCATCTAAGGACGGAAGAATTTTATGTCCATGTGTGAAATGTGTGAATTCATACATGTTGAGCCTCAAAGCTGTCCATGATCACTTAGTTTCATATGGCATTAGTCAAGGTTATAACTGTTGGTATTATCATGGAGAAACTCTCTCGGCAACAACTTCTAGCAACACTTATGAGGCTTCTGTTGAAGAAATAGGACTCGAGTATGGTGATATAGAAGCAATGTTGCATGATGTGTTTTCCATGCATAATCCATGTACAGAAGAAAGAAATGAACGTGAACCATTTAGCCGAGGTCCAAGTGAGCAACCTAGGCAAGAACCCAACAAAAATGCGCAAAGATTCTATGGAGTTGCTTCAAGCCTTAAAGCAACCTCTTTATGAAGGTTGCAAGGATTTTAGCAAGTTGTCAGCCATCGTGCATTTGTATCACCTAAAGTGTCTTAGGGGGTTGAGCAACGAGACATTTACAATGATTCTACGATTATTGAAAGTTATGCTTCCTCCAGATGCTAAATTACCAAAGAACTGCTACGAAGCCAAGAAGATTATCAAGGATTTGGGTCTCAATTATGAGAAGATTCATGCTTGTCCTAATGATTGTATGCTATTTTGGAAGGAACATGCAAATGATTATTTTTGTAAATGTGGTGCTTGTCCTAATGGGTTTGCACCTAGCCGAGCAATGTTGTATAACCAACTCACACAAGGGCAGACGCCAGACGGGACAACTATTAGTGAAGTTGCTTCTGCAAATATAGTATGTGTATCACTTTTGCAGTTTAGAATTCATATATAATGACTAGGATAACATGTTTCTTTTCCATGCTTGCTTCTTTAAGTTCATTTTTTGTACTCTAATTACACTTGAACAATTTTCTAGGAAAAAATGCAGGATTTGCTGAAATCACGGCCAAATAGCTTGGAAGGTAATTCTAAGGGCAGCATATATTGGTCCCAAAATGACATTTATTCTCAAGTGATAACTAAAAAAGAGCGTCATGGTCGTCGCTGTGGTTGTGGGTTTGGTTATACTGCTAAAAGCAACAACTTAACTTTTAATGGTCCCCTAAGCTTTAATGTGGTTGATGAACAAGAGCGAATGAGAGACAAAGAAACTGTAAGTAAACTAGAAGAGACAGTGCAAGCTCAAGCGGATGAAATGCAAGCTCAAGCGAGGGAAATGAGCACTTTAAAAGAACAAGTGGCTTTGTTGATGAGACTTATGCCTGGGGTTACTGGTTTACAGGTTATGACATTTCTTTAACTTGATAATGCTACATGGTGTAGTATACCACTTAAGTTAGACTATAGTTTTATTGGCTTAGATGCTTGTGTAAAATTTTCGTTGCATGTCTTAGGTTCGAGATGGGTGTAATGACCCCCCTGATGAGGCTTCTCCACGAACTCATCAAAGATCATCGCACGCAAGTCATGACTTCGAATGTTCTCCTCAAGGTACACATTTACATTGTACACTCTTGATGCTGTCTAATTGGTTGATTGGAGAATAGAACATGGCATTTGCTGGTGCTTTTGAATTTGATCCTTGACCTTCGAGAACAATCCTAATCTGAAATTAGACAATGCATTATGATCATGCACTCTCTCTGAAATTTGATGACGCATTATGTCCTCCACTGCTATGTTGAAATCTTAATGATGCTGCATGGTGATGCTCTTTAGTGGAGTTATATGTCCTCATTTAGCTTGGGCTTGTACAGAGGATGAGGTTTTCATTTACCATTAAAGTTTACTACAGCTTTGGTGCTATAAAAAGGCAATGGCCCTCGGTTCAAAGGAGAGGGTTTTAGGTCCTTTTTTATTTTGTCCAGAGCCGCATAGAAAATGGGACTCTCTGAATTTTGATTTTGTTTCCTCTACTGCTGTTTAGCTTGGGCTTGTAAGAGTATCTGGGTAAGCTAAAGAAATTAATGCAAGCTAAGAACCAAGGACACTTAAAAGGTGGCGTGTCCGTGTCCGACACATGTCAGAAACCAATATTTTTCGAATACTCTCCGACCCGTGTCTGATACTAGTTGAACCCAAACTGCCATTTAGCAGACCTGCCGACGATGATCCTGTTGGGCCCTGACCCAGTATTGTTGGTCTGGTGATTGGCAAACTAGTCTGTGTAGTTAAACCCAAAGTTCCAACGCTGGGTGGCAGAAATTTTCTTATGTGCCATTCCAACTGCTGCCGTTGAAGCAGCTGTTATAGTAGCAGGATGAGCAATTGTGCTTGTTTCAAGCCCATCTCTGTAACACTGTAATTTCAGCACTTGAAAATTTTGGAACTTGAGAAAACTGATGGTGAAAATGTAGGTGGTGGAAATGAAGGGTTAAGTTGGTGGGATTTTATAGGGAAAATTAGATTCAAGAGATGAGTTGGAAATGTTTTATGGGCAGCCAAATTTTCCCTGAGTTGGGTTTGGTAAAAGAGATGGAAACCGTGTACTGAAAGGTTTTTTCTTTTGTTCTTGAATGCATGCTTCAGCAAGTATGCTTCTCTGTATATTGAACGTGCACAATTTTAAGGCCATCCATAAGTAAAAATTCAGCGACGAGGTAATTCTTTTGTCTCAACTGATGCTGTTCATAGTTATTGCGGATTAATTCGGAGAAGACTAATTTGCTCAAATCTGGCATGCATAGCAATTGATATCGCACGCACATATTAAGTGGTTCTTGAATCCTTTCGTATCTGGTAGATGAATGCGTGGAACGTGACAGGAGAGATGTTATTTTTGACAACATGGAATGGTGAGATTAACCACTTAGCAGGAAAAGTCACTGTTGGTTTGCTGATGCAAGTAAATAGAACTCTTTTTGTTACCTGATTTGGATACTCTACCTTTTCGTTGCTTGAAATTTTTACAAACACTCAACTCTAGGAGACCAAATTTGGTAATGTATAAAAAAAAAAATCATTACTTGTTCATGGTACAGTATGCTATGCTCCTGCGTTACCTAAAAGGCTAAAATTTCGAAAAATCAGAACACATGTATAACAGATACTCAGAATCGTAAACAATCCGAACACCAGCAGTGTTGCATAGTGAATACAGTGAACTGCAGTAAAAGGATCTTCAGCCGCCAACTCGGCAGAGAAAATGCGGTCGCTGGGACTTCTGGAAAAACGGTTATATGCTTCATAGCAAGTGAAGTTGTTATCGACCTATTTGCAAGGAGCCTTAACAAAAGCACCATAACATGTACTCTTTTTTTTTTGTTGTAAGTTGAATCTAACAAGCAAGAAATAAAAATGTTACTTCAGACACGTGTCCAACACATGGTTTTGCTAGCCGCTTGTTATTTGCTATATCAATCCTTGCCCAGCACCCTTATTGATATTCAAATTAAGTTATTTGCTATAGGCTTCTCTATATACTTGTGTTTTTCTAAATGTTGTGGGAGTTAAAAGATAAATTAACTCGGTTCTTATTCTTCGTCATTTCCATTGCAGGTAATAGGATGATCTAGCCACACGCATGATTTCAACCCGTCATTTTGAAAGCTCTTTCATGAAGATTTTGTCAAGGACGGCATCATGAATTTTTAGTACTTTTTTGTTCCACTTAGCCTACGGACTTTTGGATTATGGTATTTCTACACCGTAATGAACATTTGATCTACTTTTCATGTTGATAAGGTTATGGAACATGCCTTAATTTGATCTAATTGTGGTATTTTGTATGTATTATTAGTTTTTCAATTCTAATGAAAATGAATTCTGTTGCTTTTTGATATTTTTTAGTTCTTGCTGAAAAAAATAGTGAATAGGCACGTGACTAATATAATTATTAATCAGTTTAACAAAAAAAAAAAACTTGTACCAGCGTTTTTAGCCGCTGCTAAAAGTGTGTACTAAGTTTGTACAAAGTTTACACCAGCGGCCAAAAGCGCTGGCAAAACTGAGTCTACTCCAGCGTTTGTAAAGCATTGGTAAAACATAGTCTGCACCAGTGGTTGCAAAAGCACTGGTAAAATACATCTCGTGCGTGTGAATGTTATGTGCTTCCTGTGTATCAAAACCAGATTCTCGAAACAAAAAACCATGGAAAGCATTATTCTTCAATGACTGAGGATGATTTTGCTGATGTTGTCCTGTTCGTCAAAACAATTACCATGGCAAGTCATGCCTGCATTCATTCAGATGCACCAATCAAAGTCAGTTTCTTCATGTTTTCTGGCTTAGTGGCATTTTACATGTCCCGAGTTGAAACTTTGTATATTTTTCTCCTTTTTGTGTAGTAATTGAAGTTAATACTAGAAATTTCTAATGAAGAAGCATTAACATATTCTACAAGCACTTCACAGTTTAAACATAAAAGAACCAAGAACTGATATTCTGTTTTTGCAAAATAGCATAGCATCGGTAATTCTAAAATTCTAGCTAGGGAAGAGAATATATAGAGAGATCAATCCAGTATGGAGTTTTTGATTGATGTTGATCGACTTTCCAAAGGTCTAATGAGAAAATTTCTGACATACATTTGGTTATTGAGCAATTATGGAATCACACCCAAGCCAAGTATAATGAACTCTTACAACATGATATTGCTTTATAAAACACGATTTAGCTACCAAGTGCTACTGGTGTCGTGAGGCTTGAGACAAATTGGAAGACCATTTTCAGGAGATGGAGATGGGTTAAAAGTCATCCTCTCATTTGGTACTAATTTCTTCCATTCGAACTTTTTCACCAAATTATAGATAAACACAAGTATCTCGAGTCGAGCGTACTCTCTCCCAGGACATATTCGATGCCCTCCACCAAAAGGTACGTATGTATATGGCGCAGGTCCATTTCCTTCAAACCTTGTCGGATCAAATTGCTCTGGATTCGGGAAGTATTCAGGATCTTTGTTAGTTGAGTGAACACTCCAACAGGCCTACAAGAACAACAAATTGAAAAGAATTTTAATAACCGTAAATTTACCTACCTAGACGAAGTTCCAAATTTTGGTGTTCAAATTTCAAAACATTAGGGTCATCTCAAATTTGTTAGACCCATGCAAAAAGGGTAGTATGCAGACCCTGTATTTGAGGCCTGTTGCGTGCTCTATTTCCTTTGTATGCCTTCTTACTCCATCATTTAAGCAAGACATTGAGAACAAAACAAACAAGCCTTACCTTCCACCCTTTAGGGATTGTAAAACCATCAAAAGTGAAGTCGGATAAAGCCTCTTTGAAACCCATTTGAGCAGGGGGTGCTAGCCTCATAGCCTCACATGCTACATTCCAAGTATAACTCATTTTTTTTATGTCACCCCAATTTAGCATCTCTCCCGGCCCCTTGGCCTTTGCAATCTCCATTATTTCTGAAAATACACGAACATAAGACATAATATATATAGGTTTGAATGCAAATGATACATGAGTAGATATATGGGAAAGGACTAGGCTTTATCCAATCGGGTAGCAGAAAGCTCATGTTGCTCCCGAGTCCTGACATGACACCCTAGGGCACGCTTCACATGTCCCATCTGATTTTATTCCTTTTTTCCAGCATAGGACTTGGATTTGATAAGGGGTGTCAACATTGGCCTCTATTAGCTCGAACGTAAAAGCTCTCACCTCCGATCTGCTGGTACGTGACCATTGCACTAGAAGCCCAAGTCATGTGTCATACATGACTTAAATGGTACAAAGATTTATTTTACAAGTAGGTAAAAGTCAAAGTATACCTAATAAGACTTTAAATTTTTGTGATAGTCCACACATGAATAGTTCGAAAGCCTACAATAAAGTCCTTGAAAATAGTGTGCAATTGTGCATGCATGTATTTGAGGATTAGTTTGTGCGAACATCGGTTTTGTAAATCAGTGCTCCGAGAGCAATTGACTGTGAAATACATGCACAAACATTTCAAATGAAACATAATGTAGGAAAAAGAAATAAAGCAATATCCAAAAAAAAAAGAAGTATCAAAATATCCCAAGTCTTGAAGGTTCTACCGCTTTAAATAGAATGTAAGCCTTCCTACACAATAATCTGTATAACATGCTAACATGCCATCTTTTGAATTATCTAGTGTAAAATTTCAAAGGAACAAAAATTTTCACCTGATTTCAACTACTATGTTATTTGGATGATGATCAACTATATTACAAAGATCCTGCGAAGTATGAAATTTCTGGCACGTACTACGTACGTCAAACATGTGGAGAAACAGAAAACCAGATTTTTCATACCTTTGAAGACCTCTTGATAGAGGAACAGAAAACTAAATTTTTCATAGGGTACCTTTAAAGACCCCTCGATAGACATGGGGAAGCTCTGCGAGATATTTGATCGTGAAGGTGAGTGCAACGGATGCAGTTTCATGCCCAGCAATAAGTAGGCCCATGATCTGATCAGCAGTGTCTTCTTCAGTCCTGAATTTTCCATTCGCATCTAGAGTGAGAAGAATGCCTGACAAAAGATCATGGACAGTTGGATTTTCTTCCTTTTCAAGCCTTGTCTTCCTCTCTTTTATGATAACCACAAGCTCTTTGCGAAGGAACCTAGCATCTTTTATGGCTTTACTAAATGTTGTCCCTGTCGTACAAAGTAATTCACTTAATCCCAATGGTGCACGGAATAACCTACAAATAATGATAGCGTATCTCACGGTGATTCTTTCATGCACTCCTCTCAGGTGATCATAATGTGTGGAGAATAGGACCTGACTCCAGTCCATAACGATGATATCAGACATGCATTATAAAGGTTTTGACTCATCGATTCATAGATGTAATAATTCATATTAATCTTATATCGATAGTTATCAAAAGAGATCAGAGTTGTTTTGACAGAAATGGACGGTCAAAATATGTGACCCTCGATTTCGTTAGAAACAAATATGGTTCAACCAATCACATATGATTTCTGGTGTACGTGTTCATTTTTGCTTGCACCCTCTGTACTTCGACAGATTTTAGGTTACAAAGTTACATTCTTAACTGTTTTTTTGTAGGAACGGCCAACTTCTTACCAAACAGATTTTAACCTACACTCCCACCTAAACTTCTTACGAAACAGGAAATTTTAGACATGATGAAGAACGTACCAAACTACTTGGCGGTAAAATTCCCTCCTAAAAATCTATGGACCAAATTGGCTTTAGATCACTTTATAAGGATTCCAGTGGCCATTACAAACAAAATCCACTCCCCACAAATCCAGGAAGTAAAATTCCATCCATGACATTCTCTCACCCCGAAGAGAAGATGTGGAAGTGTCTGTGACAAGCTCTTCTTGTATTTCGGCCATGGAATGCCGTTACACTCCACCAAAGTTGATTACTGATGCCTGAAAATGTCGAAAACAAGTTTTTCGAACCAAAAAATATACTTTTCTACAACTTCAGATTCAAATCACAGAAAAAAAGAACATGGGGTTGGATCCAGAACTGTCGGCAACCAGTATGAACCGGTCAAGTTTCAGTAAGTTTCCGCCAGAACCAGTCAGAATTCAGTAGCGGACTAAGACTATACAAGGCTGAACCGATACAACTCGGGTGAACAGTGATTCCCAATGGCTAAAATATCAGTCAACTCGGTCAACACAGGTCAAAACCGGCCTGCTGACTAAGTCTACCAACGGGACAAAGATGATGGCACGGCACTGACAGGTCAGCATTGACTCTGATGTGGCTGCCAAGTGTTGATGACGTGGCAATGGCAGGTCAGCACCTATGCTGACGTGGCTCCAACGTCGCTTGAACGACATTGTATGAGCTAATGTTAGCCTTCTTCCGCCTCTGGTCAGCACATGAGACACGCGCTGCGCTTGGATCTGACGTGGGTACTAAGGGCAACATGTGAGGTACTCAAATCTGTGCTCAAAAAAATTTTCAAGCTGTCTGGCAAGACTGCAATTTTTTATCAGAAGCAGGAACAGAGACAAAAAAGTAAAAACTAGATTTTGTGCTTTGGCACCTCACTACACACGCTCTTATACCAATTGTAGTGCAATTGTACTAGAAACCAAACACAACACAGTAAATATGTGGTTTGCTAAAAACGGATACTTCCACGGAGGGGCAGCGTATTCACCATATTTGAGGAGGATTACAAATCACACTCACAATACAGCCGTACAATTACTCGTGTATTCTCTCTCTTTCTTATTATGATTTCTGATGCCTTAACATCAGCCAAGAGGCTCCTTAAATAGGCAGGACTACAAGCTTCAATTGCTCTGGAAATCTGGGAGAAAACGCACTGAGGTTTCCCTCCTCCTTCAATCAAGGATTGGGAGATGGCAGCCACACCCACCAACATTTTGGGAAGGTAAAACACACAATCATCATGCATACGTAGGTAAAAAAGAAACATATGAGTTCGCAATTATCAAGTTTTGTCATAAAACTCTTACCTACAGATCTTCTTATATGCTTAGTTTGGATGTTTTCTAGACTGATTTTTGGAAAATAACAACTCACACTTATTTCCATACCTCATTTTTCCATAGCAATACTCAAGATTTCAGAACATTGGATGTGAGTTTTAGATTCAATGGAGCTTACCTGGAAAATCTATGGGCAGTTGGGCACAGACCCGATTCCAGCCAAGACACTAGCAAACCTATCAGTAAATCCAACCCAATGCTCGTGATCTTTAATTCCCACCAACAATTGAAAAGCCAACTCAAGGGTATACTTCTTCACGGCCTCGAGAACAACCACTTTTCCCTCCTTCGGTTCCCATTCCTTCTCTATATGCTCCCTCGCTATAGAATCCATGGTAGATACATAATTCTGCAACACGTCCATCTTAAGAAACCCGGAAACCACATCTCTAACAGACTTCGTCTTCACCCCGGTGGGAGTGCTGGTGAGAGAAGAGTTAGAGTGAAGCAGTTTATTAACAGTGCTTGGCCACCATGTCGCAACCAACTTGTTCTCGTTGGAAAACAAGAACTTGTTTGCAGCAGGACCACAAAAGAAAACCATATTTTCGCCGAACAAAGAGGTTTGGAATATATTCGAGGAGTACTTGTTCCTTCTTTCGCTAATGAAGTTTTCCGGGTTGCCCTTTCGCGACACTAGCAGGAGTTGTAGGGTCTCTCCTATAATAGGCCATCCTGTTTTTCCGGGGGGAAGATTTGGCCAAGGAGATTTGTGCTTGTATAGTGTGAAGAAGGAGAAGAGAAAGATGAGAGTGAGAGATGTGCAAAGTAGCAAACTAGGCAATGGGGAGAGGGAGAGGAGATCCATGTCTGTTGGTGAGGAAATTATGCAAGCTTTCATAAAGTTGATAACGAAGAATGAATAAAAACAAGCTTTTGTAAAGCTTTGGTGAACAAATTAAGCAAGCAAATACATTGGATCATTGGATCATTTTCTTCAGAAACTTTTGGTAACGACTGTTGGGGTGCAGGAAATTTTTGGGTGCCGAGCAGGTATCATGTGATAGTGTCTCAGCGCGTATTTCGACTTCCAAAAGTGTTTTGAGCGACTTAGATTTCTCCTAAACCCTTCCTCTTTCTCTCTACTCTTTTCTCGTTAAAATCCAAACCGTCCAACACATTTTTAAATTACCAAACTACACACTGAACTCCGTTTAGTTTGATGTAAAATATTTTTGGAGGTAAAATATTTTCCAAGTAAAACAATCTTGAGTAAAATAAAGTTTTTCGTCTTTGTTTTCCAATGTTTGATTGATGGTTGAAAACAAATTTTCACATTGATTACTGGTACAAGAGAACTTAATTAATTCTTTTTTGTCAATTTGGCTCCCAATCAAAGCTATATGGGTAGATATAGACGGGATCTAGGGGTCGTGCAACGCACCCTTTTATGCACATTTGAGCTGTCATTGCTCGGATAGACGGCCCAAATTTCATCTTGTATCGCACGACAATGAGCTACTAGGACATAAAAGAGCTGAGATGAAATCTGAGCCACCCATCTAAGCAACAGCTGGCCCGGATGCATACAACACCGTCGTCTGTCTACCTCATGTGTTAATTATATGTAAGTATACGTGTAGAGAGGGAAATGTTGACGAAGAATAGCAGAGAAGTAGAACTTGTCTGGTATTTCCTTCATGTGAGAATAGAGAGAGAGAGAGAGAGAGAGAGAGAGAGATGGATCCAGAATCCATCAGATGGATCCAAAAGAGACAGAAAGGTGGATCTGTTCAAGGATGGGGAGAAAACGCTGTAAAATAACTTACGGAAGTTAAATCATTTTGCGCCCATTTCTGGAAAAGATTTTACCAATAAAATATTTTACTCCTAATTAATACAACAAAACACAAGAAAATATGGTCTAATTTTTTAAACTTCTAATTCTAATTTCGTACAGGAAATTCAAAAAAAGAAGAAGTAAACAACTCCTACCTCCGACTGACCACCAATCCACCTTCGACTAACCACTTCCGGCAATCCTAAAAATTAGTGACATTTCACTAATTTTTAAAAGTCCTAAATTTGTACTGAAAATTGAGAAAAATCACCAACTAGTCAACTCTTGAAACTAGTGACAACTCACTAAATTTCATAAAATCTTAAGAGATCAGCGAACAAAGCTATTTCGAATCTAGTGACAAGTCACTAAACTTTATATCTGTTTAAAACTCTTAGGAAAAAAAATTCAATCATGACACAGCATAGGTACAGAACAAAGCATCATAAATGCGAACAAAAATAAAAAAGAAAATGATAATAACCATGTGACAATTGAAACATTAGGGCACTATGAACGTTAGGGCAAAATCAGATCGAGATAGGAAAATAAAATTAATTGCACATGATTAGAGTGAGAGAGAAAGAGAGTATGAATTCGCGGATGACAACCTTGTAGACCAAGAAGGGGAGGGCCACAGTTCTAGCAGGCCCATCTTGGGAGGGGTCGCCAGCCCGATAGTTGATCTCCACCGGGGCAGTGGACGAGGAAGGAGGAGATGAGGATATTTATGTCCAAAATAAAGAGAGTGAGTGTGTTTTGTCCTATTGCTAAATCAATATTAAAAACAATGTCCTTATTTTTCATTTCAAAAGATGAGAGTTCTTTCCTTCAAATAATAACAATAATATTCTGGGTGCCGACCAAGAATGTACTGATAGTCTACAAGACAATGTAGGATCCACTCTAGGGTCCCATACAAATGAGATAAATGTAGGAGGTTGATCCAATCTTTCAATTTTGAATTTATTCATAATTTAGGAATCTTGAATTATTGACAAAAAAAATTGTAAAATTGGATAACACACCTACATTTATATGATTGAGTTGATTTTTTTGCAAAAATCACATGAAAATTTGTTATGGACGATTCGGTCATTTGTGAGACCCTGTACTGAGTCCCCCATGCCGATTTGTACACACTTTGTACATTCATTGGTTCCTGTTTGAGTTCGGATTAAGGAAAAAAGTGGGGTTCTTATTGTTTTGGACACAAAAGACGTTTTTTGGGTAGAAAAAGGTAAGGGCCCAATAACCAAACTGGAGAAAACATGGGGTTAGTTTCGTCATTAGATGAGATTATCAATCATTTTAGCATGAGTTTTTTAGTATTATTTTGAAGCTTGTGTAGTGGGATGCCAGAATGAGGCGTGTAATTCACAACTTTTGTAATTGGCATGAGGCGTGTAAGTCACAGTTTTTGCGTGCAAGTCACACAAAAGTCTGTCTGTTTTGGGCGAAAAACATGTTTTAAAAAAAGTTTTACATTTATGGCATGTGGCAGTGATAAAAAAAAACTTTTTTCCAAAAAAAGTTTTCTAGCGTTTAGTTGACATGAAAAACCATTAATATCACCGTGGACCAAAATGTTATAACTCTACAAACTCTCAAAATGGTACAACTCTACAAACTCTCTACAATTTATCTAGAAATTCTCGTTCTCTTGGTTATTGGCTTGTGTTTAGCCAAGTTTGATTTTGCTCTGTTATCCAAATGCCATGCCTCGTATTCTCGCCGCCTAGAAATTTTATGACTTCGGTGTACAATAGGTTTGAATTCACCTCCTGAGATACATTGTCAAACTCAATTTGTTGCCTGCCTATATTTGCACAAATGAAACGAGGGGTGAAAACAAAGAAGCTGAAATTCTAGTTGGAAACTGTTAAATCTCGCGTGCAAGTGTTTGTTACGTGCTTCCTGTGTAACAAAACCAGATTCTCGAGACGAAAAACCATTGAAAGCTTTATTCTTCAATGACTAAGGATGATTTCGCTGATGTTTGTCTTGTTTGACAAAACAATTACCATGATACGTGATGCCTGCATTTAGATGCACCAACCAAGGTCAGTTTCTTCATGTTTTTTAGCTTAGTGTCTTTTTACAGGTCCGAGTTGAAACCTTGAATATTTTTCTCCTTTTGGTGTTGGAATTGAAGTTCATACTGGAAATTGCTAATGAAGAAGAATTTCAACACTCTCAACATATTCTACAAGCACTTCACAGTTTAAACATAAAAGAACCAAGAACTGATATTCTATTTTTGCAAAATAGCATAGTAACGGTAATTCTAAAATTCTAGGGAAGAGAACATACAGAGAGATCAATCCTGTATGGAGTTTTTGATTGATATTAAACGACTTTCCAAAGGTCTAATGAGAAAATTTCTGACATACATTTGGTTATTGAGCAATTATGGAACCACACCCAAGCGAAGTATAATGAACTCTCACAAACAGTACAACAACATGATATTGCTTCATAAAACACGATTTAGCTACTAAGTGCTACTGGTGTCGTGAGGCTTGAGACAAATTGGAAGACCGTTTTCAGGAGATGGAGATGGGTTAAAAGTTATCCTCTCATTTGGTACTAATTTCTTCCATTCGAACTTCTTAACCAAATTATAGATAAACACAAGTAACTCGAGTCGAGCGTACTCTCTCCCAAGACATATTCTTTGCCCTCCACCGAAAGGTACGTATGTATATGGCGCAGGTCCATTTCCTTCAAACCTAGTCGGATCAAATTCCTCTGGATTCGGGAAGTAGTTAGGATCTTTGTTAGTTGAGTGAACACTCCAGCATGCCTATAAGGACAACAAATGGAAAAGAATTTTAATAACAGTAAATTTACCAACCTAGACTAAGTTTCAAATTTTGGTGTTCAAATTTCAATACATTAGACTCATCATGAATGTGTGTAGACATTACACCCATGCAAAAAAGGGTACGTAGCATGCAGACCCTACATTTGAAGCTTGTTTCGTGCTCTATTTCCTTTGTATGCCTACTTACACCGCTATTTAAGCAAGACATGTAGAACAAAACGAAAAAGCCTTACCTTCCACCCCTTAGGGATTGTAAAACCAGCAAAAGTGAAGTCGGATAAAGCCTCTTTGAAACCCATTTGAGCAGGGGGTGCTAGCCTCATAGCTTCACATGTTACATTCCAAGTGTAACTCATTTTTTTGATGTCACCCCAATTTAGCAACTCTCCGGGCCCCTTGGCCTTTGCAATCTCCATTATTTCTGAAAATACACAAACATAACACATAATACATATGTATAGGTTTGAATGCGAATGATACATGAGTAGATATCTGCGAAAGGACTAGGCTTCATCCAATCAGGTTGCAGAAATCTCATCTTGCTCCCGACCGAGTCCTAACTTGACACCCTAGCAGACGCTAATTAACCTATCCCATCTGATTTTGTAACGCCTCATGTATACCACTAGCCCAGTACCTTGATTTGATCCACAAGTCACACCACATGACCCAAAATGCTTAAGCCCAAGGTACTAGTAGTCTCTTACATAGTTTGTTATATGCCCAAGATCACGCATGTAAACAACCTATGTAGGACTAAACACCATCTACCCCCAAACCTAGGGTATTACAGATTTTATTCTCTTTTTACCACCATAGGACTTGGATTTGATAAGTGATGTCAACATTGGCCTCTATTAGCTCGAACAAAAAAGCTCGAACCTCCGATCTACTGGTACGGCCATTGCACTAGAAGCCCAAGTCCTTTGTAAAGGTTTATTTTTGTGATAGTCCACACATGAATAGTTCGAAATCCTATAATAAAGTCCTTGAAAATAATGTGCAACTGTGCGTATTGGAGGATTAGTTTGTGCAAACATAAGTTTTGTAAATTATCAGTACTCCCAGATCCATTAACTGTGAAATACATGCACAAACATGTCACATGAAACATAATGTAGCAAACAGAAATAAAGCCATATCCAAAAAAATTACCAAAATATCCCATTTCTTAAGTGTTTTTCTGCTTTAAGTAGAATGCAGGCCTTCAAACACAATAATCTGTAGAACATGCTGACGGGCCATCTTTTGGTTTATCTATGGTAAAATATCAAAGGGAGTAAAGGAGTAAACTTTTCACACGATCTAAACTACCATGTCATTTGGATGATGATTTACCATATTATAAAGATCCTGCAAACGCGAAGTACGAAATTTCTGGCACGTACTATTTCAAACATGTAGAGAAACAGAAAACAAGATTTTTCATAAGTACCTTTAAAGACCTCTTGATAGACATGGGGAAGCTCTGCGAGATATTTGATCGTAAAGGTGAGTGCAACGGATGCAGTTTCATGCCCAGCAATTAGTAGGCCCATGATTTGACCAGCAGTGTCTTCTTCAGTCCTGAATTTTCCATTCGCATCCAGAGTGAGAAGAATGCCTGACAATAGATCATGGACAGTCGGATTTTCTTCCTTTTTAAGCCTTGTTTTCCTCTCTCTTATGATAACCACAAGCTCTTTGCGAAGGAACTGAGCATCTTTTATGGCTTTACTAAATGTTGTCCCTGTCATACAAAGTAATTAACTTAATCCGATGGTGCACGGATTAACTTTCAAATATCCACGTGATTCTTTCATGCAATCCCCTCAGGTACTGAACATAATGTGTTGAGAATAGGACCAGACTCAATTCCATCATGATGTTATCGGACATGCATTATAAAGGTTTTGGCGAATGAAGTTATCAAACGAGATCATAGTTGTTTTGACAGAAATGGATAGTCAAAATATGTGACCCTCGATTTCGTTTGAAACAAGTATGGTTCAACTAATCACATATGGTCTTCTGATTTACATATACTCAATTTTTACTTGCACCCTATGTACTTTGACAGATTTTAACTTACACTCTATAAACCATTTTGTTTTTAGGAACGACTCTCCCAACTTCATTAGTGGATATTTAAACCACTTGAACGTACCCAACTGCTTGGCGGTAAAATTCCCTCCTAAAATCTATGGACCAAGTCGGCCTTAGATCAATTTATGAGGCTTCCAATGGCCATTCCAACAAAATCTACAGCTCACTAATCCAGGAAGCAAAATTCCATCCATGACATTCTCTCAATCCACAGGTCAAGGGTCTGTGCTGTGCAACCTATTTGGGGCCCACCTCGGGTCTCTTTTTTTATCCGAATCGTTCATTTTGTTCGTGTTAGGTTTATTGGTGATTTTTGGGTTTGTCAAACCATTTTTGTTTGTAATGGGATTGGGTGGTAGAGTTCTAAGTGTTTGAGCCTAGATACTCCACTCTTGTCCTTTCAAGCTTCATTGTCAACATTGATGCCGCACCAAGTCTTTTGATGCTCTTCTGGAAAGGTATATTCATGCATCGACCATTTGCATATAGTTTCACAAATTTGGCTATCAATTTCATGGTTCATGCTTCCATTTCATGATACCTTAATTACGATAGGGCATTGATTTTTGCATGAAAATTCACATTTTTTGGTTAAGGCATTATAGTGGCAGCATTCTAGCGTTACGTAGCGTCTGCTGGTGTATTTGTGTGATGGTCTTCATTGGACATATGTCATGAAGATCTTGACCGTCCAAGTTTTTTAAAGAGCGCTGGACTAGCGTTAGCACGCATCAGTTGACGCTCCTGAGATTAAGCCATTTTTGTACAAGTGTACAAATCTTGACCGTCCAATTTTTTAAGAGGGCTGGATAAGCGTTAGCACACGTCAGTTGACGCTCCTGTGTGCACCCTCCTTTGTGCACGTGTCCTCTTTTAATTGGGTGTCTTTGAGGTCACGAAAATCACACATATAAAAGTCATTTTTCTCTCATTTTAGGGGAGACACTTCATTGAAAAATTAGCCCCCTTTTGAGAGAGAGAGTGTGTCTCCTTCTTTCTTTGTGGAACTTAATGTTCTTGATAATTTGAGCTTGTTCTTCTCATCTTTCTTCAATCTAGAGTCTTCCTCTCCATGGATCCACTCTAGGTTGATTTTGTTTTTAAAAAATCTTCATAAAAATCGTATCTTTCATACATCATGTTGTGTTGCCTACATATCTACGTGGCGGAATGATCCGGAGCCGTCTTTGATACAGAGATCAAGGGGTGTTGGACTCATGGAGGCTATGAAATCAAGAAGGGGCTCCAGAAGCTAAATCAAGGAGTGGAGTTAGGTGTAACTTGGAGCAAGTTGGTAATTCCTAATCTTGTAACTCTTGATTTAACCTTTTGATTTATAGCAATTAATAGATTAGGTCATGGTTTTATGCTTAGGGTATTTAGACCCTAAGTAGTTTCTACGTATATCCTCGTGTTTGTGTTCTTTCGGTTATTGCTATATTTCCTTATATTGTGGTTTTGATTGTCTCACCATTGAAAATGATTAATTGAATTAAAATTGGGATAGTTAATTAATTTTTAAAATTGTTGTCCTATTCAACCCCCCCCCCCCCCCCCCCCCCCCCCCCCCCCGCGGCCGGGACTTGTAGTGCTATGCATAATTTTAGTTCGTCTCGTCAAGTATGTGATCCATGTAAAAATTCATATTGATTGGAGATATTTAACTATGTTTTTAGACTGCATTTTTCTTGAAAACAAGACAGTCAATGAAACTATTGTACATGATTTTTTTCCTACAAAACAATAAGCTCAATGGTACCGATCAACATGAATTTTTACAGGGAAAACATACTCAACTAGACGAACAAAATAAACGGTACGGATCAAAAAAGGGGACCCAAGATGGGCCGCATAGCACAGGCTTTGAACCCCAGTCGTCATGGTCTAGCCCAGTGACAAATGTAAGGTTGTTTCAAGTTTTTTTTTTTTTTTTTTGCTTTGAATAATTGCAATATTCAACCAAGATACTGTATGAAAGTGACCCTTTATATTGCCCTTCCAATGTAGGGATCATGTGAGTCCCTTGCCAACTCTCACAATTCTCTCGAGTTTATTCTCTTCCTGAACTAATAAAAAACCCGAAACTGAACACACAATCATCATGCATATCAAGATATATAGAAACATATGAGTCCGTAAATAGATATAAAGATCTTGGATAGAACCCTCTGCCCCTTCTTATGCTTATTTTGGATGTTTTCTAGACTGATTTTTTGAAATCTTTGTTGCAAAATAACGACTCTCACTTATTTTTATACCTCATTTTTCCATAGCAATATTCAAGAATTCAAAACATTGTACGTGATGTGAGGTTCAGTTTCAGTGGAGCTTACCTGGAAAATCTATGGTCACAGACACGATTCCAGCCAAGACACTAGCAAACCTTTCACCAAATCCAACCCAATGCTCATGATCTTTAATTCCCACCAACAATTGACAAGCCAACACAAGTGTATACTTCTTCACCGCCTCGACAACAACCACTTTTCCCTCCTTCGGTTCCCATTCCTTCTCTATATGCTCCCTCGCTATAGAATCAATGGTAGATACATAATTCTGCAACACATCCATCTTAAGAAACCCTGAAACCACATCCCTAACAGACTTCGTTTTGACCCCGGTGGAAGTACTGCTGGTGAAAGAAGAGTTAGAATGGAACAGTTTATTAAAAGTGCTTGGCCACCATGTCGCGACCACCTTGCTCTCGCTGGAAAACAAGAACTTGTTCGCAGCAGGACCACAAAAGAAAACCATATTTTCGCCAAACAACGAGGTTTGGAATATATTCGAGGAGTACTTGTTCCTTCTTTCGCGAACGAAGTTTTCCGGGTGGCCCTTTCGCCATAATAACAGGAGTTGTAGGGTTTCTCCTATAATTGGCCATCCTGTTTTTCCTGGGGAAAGATTCGGCCTAGGGGATTTGTGCTTGTATAAGAAGGAGAAGAGAAAGATGAGAGCGAGAGATGTGCAAATTAGTAAACTTGGCAATGGAGAGAGGGAGAGGAGATCCATGTCTGTTGGTGAATACAGCATGCGTTGGTTAAGTTGACTACGAAGAATAAATAAAACTTCTCTCATCTGCCCCATAATAGAGTAGGCAGGGTGTCAGGCTGTCAGCCAGCTTTCTTTTTTCCCTACAAGTGTTCTCCCAGAAATGCCCTTGAACGAGAAGACAGAATACTAGCCCAAAAAAGGGATCCAAAAGGAAAACATCATCTGGAACACGGCAATATGATAATCACGCAAATCCTGTCGAAATGACTGAATCAGCGCTCCTCATGACAAAACCACTTCCCATTGAAATTGGCAAAAAGGTAATTCCTTCCGCACCGACCCAAATGCACCGACGGCGTCGCCGACGCCGTTGTGGGTCCCAACCGGTTGATCCGAGCCGTTCATCGTTCTCAGAATCGAATTCCGAGTGGGCTCTCGTGAGAATCGAGGCAATCGGACCGCTGTATGAGCTCGATCCAAAATCACCCCATTTCATCCAAATTTTTTGAATGAAATGGGGTGATTTTCGATCGAGCTCATACAGCCGTCCGATTGCCTAGATTCCCGCGTGGGCCCACTCGAAATTCGATTTTGAAAAGGATGAACGGCTCGGATCGATCGGTTGGGGCCCACAACGCCATCGATGCACCATATATGGTCTGTGCACGTAGCAGCGTTCTTGGCAAAATTTGCAAAAATTAGCCAACATCAAATTGGGCACGCCATTTTCCTTCAGTGGTTTGGATATATATGAAGTTGATTTCTTTGACTGTGCAAGCGGAAGAAATCTGTTAGAATAATCACCACACGCACAATAATTGAATACGAAAACAGTAAAAAATTGAACACAGGAATTTACGTGGTTCCCCAAAACCGGGTACCTCCACGGGAGCGAGAGCGAATCTGTTTATTATGATAAAAAAAAATCGGCTAGAGTTTTTACAATAGATAATACTCCCTCCGTCCCAATTTTATAGTCCCTTGTTCTATCCTAACCGGATAAAAAAACGATTATATCTTTCAATCGGTAATACATTTTATATGCAATATGGATCTTGCTTGATAGATCTTGATTTAATTTAATAAACAAAGTGTTCAAAATCACCTAAAACATTGTAGATTATAAGATATAACACTTTAAAAAGTGGCACAAACTCCCAAAAGGGACTATAAAATTGGGACGGAGGGAGTATATATAGCCGTACTCTATTCCAACCCTAATTATTTCGTACCGTAATGGGCCAAATGCTCTCGCTCCACTCCGCTCAGGCATCTGGTATTTCATCAGAACTCATTGGTACCTCTCCTTTTGAGCCACAAGGTCCAACAAAACCACTCATTTGTCCTCTTTGAATATTCACCCCAAGCTTAAGCCTCTTTGAACCCTGAAAAATAAATAAATAAATTGCAAATTACCTTACATTAAAACAACTATTTCCTCGTAGACAATGTCAAACTCTTCACTCTCTAGATGAAATAATACACAATAGATTAGGTTCATTACAATCAAAGCCAATATAAAGAATAAACAATAGATTACAATTTACAAAACAGTAGATTAGTATATGACTTAGTAAACAATATTTTTCTTCATAAAAATGTCAACTTCCTCACATGAGCAATAATTAGTTTTCATTCTCTTGATTAAACAATAAGCATTGGATATTTAAACAATATTTCTACAATCAAAGGCGCCCTAGAGAAAACTCCTACTTACTAACACTAGCTAATGCCTTGATACATAGAGAACTCCTGTCACTCCTGCATACTTTGACAGAGAGCAGTGCGATGGCCGAACCGTACCCTATAGAGAAAGGCAAACAGTGAGGTGAAGCAAACTGCAAAAGGGTTTTGAAACTTTTTATCGTTGTTACTGTATTTGGTAAAGTAGAGAGGAGTTTGTTTGTTGGAAAGAGAAAGTAGTATTTTTTCTGTGGGATAAAGAGAGCCTCGTCTTGGGTGGTGCTGACCAAAAATAAATAAATTTTGTTTTTAAAAGTTAAGGGTTGGCGAGGGCCCACCCGTCTTACTTTATCCCCTCTCCTGACGTTAACATTCACATAAAAAATTAAATTTATGAAGTTGAACACTGGAAAGGGACGTAGAGAGTACTTCGTGTATTTTAGTATTAATGAGTTCCCAAGATAGAGATAAGATTTTTGTTCGATACGAAGTCCTTTTTTCTATCTTTTGAAAGAATAAGTTTTATATAAGCTGAGAGAGAGAAGCTGGCCGGGGCGAACTTTGGTGCCAAGGGCAATAATAACTATTGTGGTCTTTGTCATTGCCGCCTTGGAAAATGTGTTCACTATTTGCAAATTCAATGCTATGTACGCGTCCAATTAAAATAGGCACACATACTTCGGCTAGAGTTATCCGACTTTGCCTTCCGAGAGTATAGCATGTAGGAATGCTAAATGAATCGGTTTCCCCTCTTCTTCGCCACGAAAACAGCTTGAGCAAAAAAACACAAAGATGTGAATAGATATACAGGCGTGCCAGGATTGTGACGTGATCCGAGCGCGGATTAGGCTACAGAGCCTGATTTTGACTTCTAAGCAGGTAAGTTGTGTGCGGTGGATTTTCATCGACCACCAGTTCTTTTTGGCCTTGCACGTTAAGGACTTCACATTTTCTCGAGGTGATGTAGAAAGAGGAACGAGCTAGTCCTCGAACCCATAGAGAAAACTCCTACTTACTAACACTAGCTAATGCCCTGAAACAGAGAAAATTGCTGCATACTTTGAGAGAGAGCGAGAGCAATGGCCAAACCCTATAGAGAAAGGCTAATAGTGAGGCGAAGCAAACTGCAAAAGGATTTTGAAACTTTTTATCGTTGTTAGGGGGTGTTTGGGAGCCTCATTTTTAACTTTTCATTTTCGATTTTTTGGCTTTTTGACTTTTTGGATTATGGCCAGAATATATTTTGAATTTAGTAGAAGTGTTTGGAACAAATGTACAGAATACATTTTGTAACAAGAGTAGTGTTTGGGAGGATGATGATGAAAATGAATTACTAGCTGGTTGTGTTACTATTTAGCCCTTAATTCTTTATTATGGTATTAAAAATGTGTGTGAACATCTTTTTTAGCAATTTTTTGAAAAGTCATATTAGGAAATATTTTAGCAATTAAAAATGTTCATGATTTTTTTTTGTCAACAAATATTTTTTGCACTTCTTTTTTTGGTATTTGAAAGTCTCCCAGAGCCCATTTGAGATTTCCGATCCCAAGAAACGAAAAGAAAAAAAACACTGGTACAATTATGCTCTCTCTCTCTCTCTCTATGTACCCACCATTTATAACCCAAAAGGGCCAAAACCCTCCTTCTTCCTTCTTCGTGAGTCCGCAAAACCCAAACCTCCCCATATTTCTCTCAATCAAACTCCAAAATTGTTGAATCCCTGACCAATTTACACCCAATTTACATAAAATAAAATAAAAAAAAATGAAGAAAAAAACTCCATTTCAAGTCCTAATCTACACGACAATCGATGAGTCAAGATTTGAACAATTTGATGTTGAAGAACAACGCAATGACGAACCTAGTCTGGAGAAATCGCTGGTGTCTCTTCTGGCTTCTTCCACCTCTCCTCTCTCTCTCTCTCTCTTGTCGTCTGTGTTTGTGTGGTGGAAAAAACAAGGGGTGAGAATGGGGGAGAGAAATTAGGGGAAAATGAGAATGAGAATGAGAAATGGAAAAGGAGCTCCCAAGCTCTTTTTTACTTATGGCCTGGAAAGTGAGAATCCGAAAACCTGTTTTGCCAGAACTCGTTTTGGGGCACAGCTGCCAAACAGCCACAAATGGAAAATCGAAATGTGAAAAGGGGAAAATTTACTGTATTTGGTAAAGTTGAGAGGAGTTTTTTTGTTTGGAAAGTGCAAGTAGTACTTTGTTTGGGATAAAGTGAGCCTGTGACCCTTGGGTGATCTCAGCTGACGAAAAATAAATAAATTTTGTTTTTAAAAGTACGGGTTGGCCAGGGCCCACCCAAGTCTTACTTTATCTCCTCTCCTAATGTTAACATCCACATAAAAAAATTCAATTTGTGAAGTTTGACACTAGAAAGGGATGTAGAGAGTACTTCGTATATTGTTAGTATTAATGAGTTCCCAAGATAGAAATAAGATTTGTGTTCGATACGAAGTCCTTTTCTCTATCTTTTGGAAAGAACAAGTTTTATATAAGCCGGGGCGAACTTTAGTGCCATGGGCAATAGTAACTATTGTGGTCTTTGTCATTGCCGCCTTCGAAAATGTGTTAACCATTTGCAGATTCAATGCTCCAATTAAAATAGGTACACCTAATTTCAGCTAGAGCTAGTTCGATTTTGTTATCCGAGTGTGTAGCATGTGGGACTGCTAAATGAATCATACAGTTTGATCTCGAGTTGAGCTTGGCTGGGCTTTGGAAGTGATTGTCATTCTCTCTCGTAACTTTAGCGTCATATGCTGGAGTCCGACATCTACACGCATAATAGATATGTGTGTGGATAGCAATTGACCGGCGGTACTGTGCAGCCTTGTGTTGTGCAACGTACTATGCACTACGGTGCGGCCGCGCCGGCATCGTTCCGATGATTGGAGACGTTCACCACATAGAACTCGTCAAGTACTACAAGTATTGTTGTGACAAAAGCCGAAGTATGAGAATATAACAAAGCAACAAAGAAAACGAGGCACAAGATTTACGTGGTTCCCTCCCAAGCCCGAAGCTCTAGAGGTACATCCGATGGCGAAGAGCAAGAGAGGATTCACTGTGAACGTGGAGAAATACACAGAGCTTGCTATACTCGTAACTCAACAATTGAAGCACCCAACAGATATCTAGGGGCAAATCTCTAAGGAGCTACATACAGAGCATCAAACGTCTCACAAATACGATAGAGACACACAAAACCCTAATATCCAATCCCATGAACTAAAGACTATCAATGGAACGACCAAGAAACCCTAACACACTACGAGAAACCCCATGGGAACTCCCTTAAAGGGATTCACTCAAGAAGTCGAAAGCTCTAGGAGGCCACAAGGCTCCTATTTATAAGAAACACAATCAAAGAATTACTATAGAAGTCTAAACACAATAGGAAATCCTAAACACAATAGGAAATCTCAAACGGAAAATTGAAGGCACAATTCCAACAATTCTCCACCTTGACATAAACTCCATTGAACTCAACACCATATAGCAATCCTCTTGCAACACCACTCTTCTCCAAACACCCCTTGCTGGGTAGACCCAAACAAGGATCGCCAACGGCACCAAGCACAACTGCTTGACTTTGCAAACACGACTCGAGAAACTCAGCCGCACAAGCCTCCAAATTGAGCCTCCATCTTCAAACGGGCACCTCACACCTAATGCACCCATGATTGATGCCAACGAAGATCCGCTCAAGCTCCACCCGGAGCTAAACACTGAAACCCCTCACGGAGTTAATAACCAAAACTCCACCACGGAGTTAATCACCGAACGAGCAACCATCTTCCACCGAATTTGAACCAAACGCATCCATCCCTGATGCCAAAGAAGACGTGCTCAAACTCCACATGGAGTTAATTTTTCAAACGAGTAACCATTTTCAAACGAAAATACACCGAATGCATCCATCCCTGATGCTACTAAAGACGTACTCAAACTCCCCACGGAGTTAACATCTGAACTCCCCACGGAGTTAATATGCAAAACTTACATACCCCAAATAGTTGAACCCGGATTAATAATGGACGTGAATCTCCACGACGATACCCAACATGAAGCACCTCAAACGGCCTCCATAATGGTATCCAAAACGAGCATAACCAAAAAATAATCCGAATCAACTCATTAAAATAGTCTTCAATGTGCATACCTCCTTCATAAGAATCGCATAAAGGCGTTGCTTCAAATCCAAAATTCTCCCAAAATCATCTTCGCACAGAGATCCTTGAACTATCCTGCTTATCAGTAGGCTTTATCAACTTCCCCTAACAAAGCCTTGTGAGTTCCTTGTTGCACCAAATTTCTCAACTTCGAAATGAGTCGTCATGAAGACGCACCAACACACAACCTACACAGTGGAAAAACGAAAGCCTCGGGTTGAACCCGGAGCTCTGATACTAGTTTGTTGTGGCAAGGCCCGAAATATGAGAATATAACAAAGCAACAAAGAAAACGAGACACAATATTTACGTGGTTCCCCCCCCCCCCAAGCCTGAAACTCTAGAGGTACATCCACGGGCGGAGAGCAAGAGATGATTCACTATGAACGTGGAGAAATACACCGAGCCGGCTATACCCGTAACTCAACAATTGAAGCACCCCACATGTATCTAGGGACAAATCTCAGAGGAACTACCTACAGAGCATCAAACATCTCACAAATACGATAAAGATACACAAAACCCTAATATCCAATTCCATGAACTAAAGACTACCAATGGAACGACCAAGAAACCCTAACACACTACGGGAAATCCCGTGGGAGCTCCCTTAAAGGGATTCACTCAAGAAGTCCAAAGCCCTAGGAGGCCACAAGGCTCCTATTTATAAGAAACACAATCAAAGAATTACCATAGAAGTCTAAACACAATAGAAAATCCTAAACGCAATAGGAAATCCTAGACAGAAAATTCAAGGCACAATTCCAACAAGTATAGTACTCAACGAGCTCTACGCAGTGAATGCCTCCGATTATCCGAAAAATGACGTTGCGGCCGCGCCATGGAATTGCACATCCCACCCTCCCCCCTTTCCCCCCGAGGGATCCAACAATGGACCGTAACTTCAGTGCTTCCATGCTTTACTAGCACACAAATAAACAGTTAATCAATTTTTTTTTAAAAGTATGATAAGATACAGACATTAAGTTTTCGAAAGTAGTGATCATCACAAGATTGCATAAAGTATCATTTAAATAAAACTCTTCTCGATCATTAGCAGGAGAAAGTGTTTGGTGATCATAACACTTCTTAGAAAGAAAGCCCAGAATTTTTGTGGAAATTCTAGGCTTTCTTGATCATTTGCAGGAGAAAAGTGTTTGGTAATCATATTGCTGCAGCCTACTGATGCAGTTGCTGAATGGAAATTGCTGTGACAATGCTCAGCTGCTGGGAATTTACAACGGATACTGATGAGATACAGATGCTCGTTTCAATTATTACTATGATGTTTTGTATCGTGTATGCATTCTATGTCCTTCCCAGCTGGGATGTCTTGCTTGTTTTTTGATGATTACTCATCAACTTTTGTAATGACTCTTGGCATATGATTGTCACTAGGATGGGTGCCAACCTAGTTGGGATGTATCCCTAGCGTTGTGATGCCTTTGGGGGTTTCCCCTCATTGTTCTCTCTATTTCTCTCTTAATAATATTTCTTCTTCTCAATTAAAAAAAAATAAAAATAAAATAAAATAAAACTCTCCTTACACTTTTAGCTGCAAAACTAGTAATTACGGCAGCATAATCAATATATACGTTCCTAAAAGATTAATTTTTTTTATACCTAGTATAATTAAAACCCTATAAAAAATTTCAGCCCCTAATTATCAAAAGAATTAAGGGACCGGCCTGATCTTGTCTACTCTTTTATATCCACGCAATCAAAGGGGCCCTCAACAAGCAAAAGAGCAAATCTCTAAAACTTCAAAAGAACAGTACTGCTGGTGATGGCATTAAAACAATAATTTCCTTGTAGACAATTTCAAAGTCTTCATTCTCTAGATTAAAAAATAAATAATAAATTAGATTCATTACAATCAAAGCTAGTATAAAGAATAAACAATAGATTACAATTTACAAACAATACATTAGATAGTGGCTCAGTATACAATATCTTACTTCATAAATATCATATCTTTCTCACATAAACAATATTGCCTCTGTCCCTATTTAAGTGTCACTTCATAAATCTAACTTAATAAAAAAAATCATCATTACATCTTTTACATTAACTTTTACCTCTCTTTTACACTTTTACATCAACTTTACCTCTACTTTCTAAAATTATCCACTACTTTTATCCATTAACTTCTCAAAACACATACTTATCAAGGGACAACCCAAAATAAAAATCTAAACACTAAAAAAGGGACGGAGTGAATAATTAGTTTTCATTCTCTTGAATAAACAATAAGCATTGCGTATTTAAACAATATTTCTACAATCCAAGACCTAATTGGGTTCATAACAGGGGTTGATCTCGATTAGTTTTCAGAGACAGAGAAAACTCCTAATTACCAACACTGACCAATGCCCAGATACAAAGAAAACTCCCACTTTGTCAAAGAAAGGCGAACGGTGACGTGAAGCAATCTGCAAAAGGGTTTTGAAACTTTTTTTTATCCTTGTTATTTGGTCAAGTAGAGAGGAGTTTGTTTGCTTGGAAAGTGGAATTAGTATTTTGTTTGGGATATTGGGGGCCAATGGAGGGGGCCACCACTAGATACTATAGAACCAGCTGGGAGCCTGAGAGATCTCAGCCGGCGAAGAAAAAAAAAAAATTTAAGGCACGCGGTGGTAGGGTCCACTCCAGTCCTACTTTATCTTCACTCCTGTTCAATACTTTAGCATTGTACAGATGGGTATTGGTTTTCCAACTAAATTGCTAGCTTGTTCTGAATTTTTATTTTGTAATGCAATATACATTAGCCAGAGTTAGTGAAAAAATTAATAGATAACAACTACTGAAATTCGATCTCTTTCTATAGACTCGAACCTCAAACTTTCATTCAGAAGGCAAGGACTACAAATGGATGGGTTATAAGCCCCATCTAGCTTTTTGATCCTTTTAGTAATGTGGTCAAGTCAAGAGATCGCCTAAAAGTACAACTACAGCTAGGGGACTAGTCAAGACGTGTTCTGGAAGTCAAAATACAGTTGAGGGGCAGATTTATGTATGCTGTGAAAAGTTTCCTGGAATTCCGACATGGCACGAGTAGCAATTGCAACGGCTCAATAATTGAATTCTAATTCATTATATCGCCCAAGTCTTAAATAGTTGTACAGCAGACATTGAAATGCACAAGTAAACGCAAAAACGATCAAAGCTTTTCTTCAGGTGCAAATTACAATGGTTTTCCATTTCTCATGATGAACTAGTAATCTGTATCTCGTACTCGGCCTTAATTGTTTTCGTATGCTCCATCTGGCAATATGAACTAGTTGCGTAACTTGTTGAATAGTTATGAACCGTTGTCTGTATAAGTAGGAAGATTGAGCAC
This sequence comes from Vaccinium darrowii, assembly GCA_020921065.1. Taxonomy (NCBI): domain Eukaryota; kingdom Viridiplantae; phylum Streptophyta; class Magnoliopsida; order Ericales; family Ericaceae; genus Vaccinium; species Vaccinium darrowii. Next base: position 5,354,899 of record CM037152.1, read on the forward strand.
AATAATCCGTACAGAGAACAAATAACTTAATGGTTTTGGAGGCGGCATGTTCTCCACTCGTCCTTCCAACACTTTTATGACAACTCTCATCAGCAGCCTAGCCTGTGGTGAGTCCTGAACACACCACAATGCCTCCATAGTCATTCTTTGAGCACTCTTGTCATCCTTCTCTTCTATCCCATATGAAAGTGTCATTGTTGCCAACTCGATCACCTTTCTCATACTCGTCCCAAACATTTTTCGGGAACCAACATCCAGGCTACCAATGGACCCCACTTTAGCATTCATCCTCTTCCCTATTATTTCAAACAAAAGCATGCCAAAGTTGTAAACATCGCATTTGTTAGTTATTGGGTAGTTATTGAGAAGAAACTCGGGAGTTGAATAACCAGGTCATAAAGCCTCACTAGGTTTATATGGTAAGTCCTTCCAATAGTGCTCACCTCTACCATGAACTACTGCTCCACAGCTCTTCTCCTTTTGAGGACCTTTACCGCAATCTTGACTCCATTTAGGAATTGTCCTTCGTAAACAACTCCAAAGCCTCCCAAACCCAACAACAAATATGTAGCTATAGTGAAGCTACATAATTGTTGGGCTCTAAATCTTATGGGTTTTTCCTTTGTCAGGTCTTGGAGGAACCTCTTCATTGTGGGTGCATTGATTTCCCAATCTTGAACTACATTCGAGGTTTGCAGTATCGTAGCAATGGCACGTTGTAGTTTTGACACAAATTAAATAGCATGAACAACATCATTGGCCATGAAGCCATCTGATTCCCGGAAATCTAACCTGCCCTGCTTTCCTTACATGAAGTGATTATGTCATTGATATGTGTATAAAAGTAGCAATGGGGAACTTTATTACATCTTGCTTTATTCATTCTTCATAGTCAACTTAATCAAAGCATTATTCACCAACAAACATATTGGATCTCCTCTCCCACTCTCCATTGCCTGGTTTTTTACTTTGCCCACCTCTCACTCTCATCTTCTCTTCTCCTTCTTCACAGTATACCAGCACAAATCCCCTACGCCAAATATTCCCCCAAGAAAAACAGAATGGCCAATAATAGGAGAGACGCTAGCTACGACTCCTGCTATAATGGCAAAAGGGCCACCCGCAAAACTTCGTTCATGAAAGTAGGAACAAGTACTCCTCGAATATATTCCAAACCTCTTTGTTCAGCGAACATACGGTTTTCTTTTGTGGTCCTTATGCAAACAAGTTATTGTTTTCCAAGGAGAGCAAGTTGGTCGCAACATGGTGGCCAAGCGCTTTTATAAACCTTTTCACTCTAGCTAAGTCTTCTCTCACCAGCACTCCAAAGGGTTGTGCGCCTCTTTCCAAAACTGGAAAGGATGATTTCCAGAAGATCAACCATAAATGTAAACTAGAAAAGATGCGTTCCCAAACAGCGCCGACCCTGATATTTTGGAAGCTTAACGGGAAATGCCAAGCTGCTCCCACTTTTTTGTGGGGGCTTTCGTCCAAATTCTATTTTGTCTTTTACTCGTCTTTTACTCCTCCATAAGCCCTACGCGCGCGTGGATTGATTGCCCAGTATCTCTCTCGCTTTAATTCATTAAACTTCCCACTCACCTTCTCTCTCTCTCTATAATCACATTAATCGCCTCCTCCTCTCTCTCTCTCTCTCTCTCTCTTAATTTTTAAAACATCAAATGTTTATAACTTTTAATTTATATATCCGATTTTGAAAAAAACATTTAGAACTTACTCGACGAGATCTATCAAATAAGACCCATATTGAATATGAATTTATGCATACAAAAAAAAAGATTTCTTAGAGTGTGAATTATGTAGAGAAGTGTGAATTATGCATTTAAGAGATGTGAATTCTTTCATTTTGGAGTGTGCAATTTGTTTAGAAGGGTTGTGAGTTATTTCACTTTGGAATGTGTGAATTCTGCATTTTGTGGGGTGTGAATTCTTTTATTTTGGGTCTGAATTGTGTATTTTAGAGAGTAAGTTATGATGTGTGAATTCTACATTTGAGGGATGTGAATTCTTCTATTTAGAGGGTGTGAATTTGCATTTGAGGCTATGATTTTTATTTTATTTTTTTGCTGTGAATTGTGTATTTTGGAGAGTGAGTTGTAATGCGTAAATTCTTTTATTTTAGAGGATGTCAATTGCTCAAAACTGTTGTGAATTCTTAATTAATGTGTATAAAATTTTTTTTTTACATGTACACAATTTCATATTCAAAATGGATCTTGTTTCAAAGATCTCATCGAGTAGATTTTTAATATATTTTTTTCAAATTTTTTTGATATGCACAACAAAAGTTATAATTTTTTTAAAGTTTTAATAATACAAGAGCTATATATATTTATGTATGTATAATGGATAAGAATGTGTACATGAACATGTGACAATTCTAGAGAGGGAAGGAAAAGGTTATGATTAGAAGATATTATTTGGTGGTTTTCAAACAATGCTCCACCATTCATCAAATGTCAAATGTCAAATGTCAATTTGTTGCTTAAACCACTAAGAAAGGATAATGGGTCCCTCAATATTAACCAATGATACATGAGTTGGGACACTACAATGTAATGTTCCATTCACATGGGATAATTTTTTCTAAATCACAAACCCAAAAAGGCGCTGAGAAATCTGTTGGCAGGAGTATTCTCGCGAGTTAACTCAAAACAGGGTTTATGCAGAATAGCTATGACGCGCGGAGGTTTTGGAAGGGATGATGGGGACGAAATGATCAGCTTGTCAGAAGCCCGAAGCTTAAAGTTAATTTAAAAAATGGGCAATAGAGATGGCTAATATAAGGTAAAAATGTTAAACAATGTATTTTAGCTGCATAATATAACTATAATAAACTTTAAAAAAAAATTATACTGTAAGAAAAAATATGACTCAACATAATGAAGTACCGCTCATATACTACATTTGTATAACTATTCATGTCATTAACTTAATAGTAAGAAAGGTTATATTCCATGGATACCTTTTCTTTTCTCATTTTCCACAGAGACCCCCGTAACCTTTAAAAATGTCCCAACTCATGCCCTCATCTATTCAAAATTGAAAAACCCTTTACTCCGTTAACGGAGTAAGGGAAATAACAATTATACCCGCCAACGCTGAAACACAACCCATTCTCATACTTCACTCAATCGTCTTCTTCTCTCACATACTGAGAGATCAATGACTATCCTCTCTCTTATTTTCTCATTGTTCGTCAAATGAGCAGATCCCTGGATTGAAGATACAACATCGTCCCCTTTATCTCTTCCTCTCTCATTTCTCCTAATCGTACCGCTATTGAGAACCCTAGTGGGTAAAGTGATTTCGAAGAAACCGAGGTACATATTGAACCCTAGATCGATTTTTTTATGCCTTTTTTGTCGTAAATCATATAATATGCGGTTTTTACAGTTTTTTATGTGTTGTTAAAGTGAATGATTGGCATCGTTGGTTTCAACAATAAAAAATTGGGGATTTTTTTTTTTTCAAAATTTCTGAGACTAGTCCATCCTTTCATTATTCAACTTTTTTGGGTCCCCCATTATTGGGATTGGTACCCATTATGGGGGCAGTAACTGACAATTTTTTTTCGTATGAATTTCAGTCATGGCATTTTGAAATAGTTAAACTAGTCTTTTACCATGGAGGGTATATATCTGTGGGATCCAACAAGGCTTATGTTGGTGGGAATGTGTCCCCCATTCCTATTGATCACCCAAACTTGCTATCTTTCTTTGAAATGAAGGCTTGAATTAAGTAGTTAGGGTGTCTCAGTGAGGTTTACCACAAGTCTCCAAGTCAGTGTTTTTTTTTTTTTTTTATCAACAAAAGAATTTTATTAATCTTTGGAGAAAACATACAAGGATTAAAAGGACTAAGGAAAAATGACATCACAACGGCCTCTAGGATCCCAACTGGGTTGGCACCCTAGAGACCGACAATCATATATATGCCCCAAAGACCTTTAAGACAGAAAGCAAAAAGTTATACAGGATATAGAATTGTCAAGGGGCCAACCTAAGACAAAGCTCCTAAAGAGGAAAACTGGAAAGCATACAGCGAGGAAAGCCCAAAAACCAGCTGAAATCAAGAAAATCAAAACTTGCACTCACTGCAACAACTCAAAAGGTGGAGTTGTATCCTTCCAGGTCCATTTAGTCATCATCTGCAACCTTAGCTACCTATAGTTTTCTTTACCTTGAAGATACCTCTTGAAGTCCTTAAACAGTGTACTCCTTTTGCACAAAATTTGCTTAGTCCAAAAGGCAATACAGGTTTGAATGTTTTCGACCAATTTATCAAAAACAAGCATCTTCTCCTTAAATATTATCTGATTCCTTTCCAACCATAACGACCATAAAACCGCATAAAAACTGATTTCCAGGCAGCCTTTCTCTAAGTTTTTGAAGCTATTTGTAAACCACCAAATCATGAGATCATATATATTACCAGGGCTAACCCAAGTCATTCGCCGCCAATTAATAATTTCAGACTAAGTATTCCAAGCCACCTTGCAAAGTAATAAGGCATGTACAACAGATTCTACTTTTAGCCCACAAAATACACATAAACCTACCACGGAGTCATCAGCCCTATCATTACCAATAATTCCATGTTTGATAAGCTCACTGCCTGTACCTATTTTGTCTTGCAAAGCTTGCCGTACAAAAACTTCTACTTTGAAAGGGCAAAGATTTTTCCAGATTTGCTTACATTGAGGTCCAATGAAGTTGTGATTATTATAGGAATTATCCCATCGATCATAGAAGGATTTAACCTAGAACGTACCAGAATTGTTGTCCCAATTCCAATTGTGAGAGTCTGATCCATTGTAATCCAGTACCTGTCTCCAAGTCAGGTTACAATTCATTATCCAAATAAACACTTCCATTTTATTTCAATCCTGGTAGGACAAATACTCCATTACACACTTTGATCACATTTCAACGCAGGTACATCTTCCCCCCATTGTTGGGGTCCCTATTACCTAGCCACATTGGGACACACACACCTACAAATATATATGACACACAGAACCATGCATTTGTTAAGGACTTTGTTTTCCTTCTTAGGGGCTTCATTAATTCTTCTTCTTCAAAGCCTCATTCTTTCTTGCCAGCTTGTCTATCTTCTTCATCATCTTTTCTTTGTCCATTTTTATTTGAATTTTTCTTTTAATATCAAATTCACAAACTTGGATGAAAAAAGGATTAGAAAAAAAAAACTCTTATTGTTAAAATTGGTTTTCTTAATAGTTAAATTTCATGGACACCCCTCATCTTTTCATTTTTCACGGAGACCTCCCAACCTTTAAAAACGTCCCATCTCACCCCCTTATCTTTCATTGTTATTCATTCAAATCCCTTCTCTTATACAACCGTTTGTTGGTAAGAGTTATTTCATTCATTTGGTCATTTTTTAAACCGAAATGCCCTTGAACAATTGAACAACACAATATGTACACGACAAAATCCTAACTCCTCCATTTAAGCATTCTCCTCTCTCTCTCTCTCTCTCTCTCTCTCACACACACACACACACAAGGCAGCCATGGAAGCCATATGTCAAACTCCAACCAAACCCAGAACTCCATTGATGCACACTGTGGTTGTTGATCTAAGAAGCCCTGTGAGATTCTCAAATACATATGCCAACCTAGGAATGAGATTCATTGGGTGTGTGAACCAGGTACGAAATTTGGGTCAAGCCTAACTGATTTGTAATTTCATGTTTTGTAGCCTTAAATTTGGTACTGGGTTTGTGCAAGAGGTGAAGGAGGAAAAAAATGAAAATTTTCCCAATGGGTAGATCCTGAAACATGCACCAGAGGACTACAATATGGTAGACATTTGTTAAAGAAGATCCAAGAGTTGTAGAAGAAGGAGGAAGATTTGAATAGCTTGAAAACGAAAGAAAATTAAAAAATTAGAAAACTTTATATAGTGTGTAAAAGATTTGAAACATGGTCTTGAATTGTCTATGTGAACTCCTAATGTGATTTGAGCAACAAATTCAACAAACTCAGCAGTTCTCATAGCCAGTTCGTCTGAGAACTGTCTATGAGAACTATGTGAACTATGCAGTTCACATAGCGAACTGACTATGAGAACTATCGAGGGGCTATGAGATCTATCTATGAGAACTATCAAGTGACTATGAGAACTATCTATCATAACTATCTATATGAGAACTGTCGAGTAGCTATGAGAACTGACCATGAAAACTGACTATGAGAACTGTCGAGTGGCTATGAGAAATTGACAACTGTCTATATGAGAACTATCGAGTTGCTATGAGAACTGACTATGAGAACTTTGCCCTTTTGGTGGTTTCTGAATATGGAAATTTGCAAACAATTTGGGACAACCCAAAAAGGAAAGATGAGCAAAAAAAATGGGATGGAGGGAGTAAATTTTAGTGTGTGGTGGGGCTATACGAACTGGGAATGATAAGCCTATGTGAATTGTGATTTATTTACAATAGATAATTCTCATATCCTAATAGACAGTTCTCGTAGCCTCATCTCACAGTTCTCCTATGTGAACTACGTGAATTGTATACTTCAAATAACTTTTTGGTGGTTTCTGGATATAGAACTTCGCAAACAATTTGGGACAGTCCAAAAGGTGAGCAAACAAAATGAGATGGAGGGAGTGAATTTTAGTGTATGGTGGGGCTATGTGAACTGTGTATGATAAGCCTATGCAAACTGTGTTTGATAAGCCTATGTAAATTGTGAATTGTTTACAATAGACAATTCTTATGGCCCAATAGACAGTTCTCATGGCTTCATCTCGCAGTTCTCGTATGTGAACTATGTGAATTGTCTACTTCAAATAACTTTTTGGTGGTTTCTGAATATAGAAATCCACAAACAATTTGGGACAGTCCAAAAAGGAAAGGTGAGCAAACAAAATGAGACGGAGGGAGTAAATTTTAGTGTGTGGTGGGGCTATGTGAACTGTGTATGATAAGCCTATGTGAACTGTGAATTGTTTACAATAGACAATTCTCATAGCCCAATAGACAGTTCTCATGGCCTCATCTCACAGTTCTCATATGTGAACTATGTGAATTGTCTACTTCAAATAACTTCTTCTTTTTTTTTTTTAACATAATTTCATATTCAATATCAATCTTGTTTTGTAGGTCTTGCCGAGTAGGTTCCAAAAATGTAATTTTTTTGAAAATTGGATATCTAAGAAAAAAAATTGTAAATGCTTTAAAATTTAAAATAAAAAGAGGAGAGAGAAGGGAGAGAAACAACATGGGCCAAGAGAGAGACAGAGAGAGAGAGAGCGCGCGCGCGTGTGTGTGTGAAAGGGCCTGGGATCTTCTGCCCCCTGTTAACTCTCCACCGTCACCATTTGACTCCCTTTCTCTCCAACTCGTCACCTCCCTCCCTCTCCCTCCTTTCCTCCTCTCTTCCCCCTTCCTCACCTACCTCCGCTTGTCCCCCTACCACCCCATACCCCACCTCCTACTCTCTCCCTCCTCCCACCTCCTCCTCACCGCCGGCGACCGCAAATGCCGCATCGCCCTCCTCGACATTTGCCAAAAAATCACCCCTCCTCTTCCTCCACTCCTATTCCTCCCCCAAATCAGGCATCCAAAACCTATGCTGGATCCAAACCCGATCCGAGTCCTTCTCCCTCGCTACCCTTTCAGGAACTTCTCTCTTCTCTCTCACTACAACACCACAACTGGTCGATGTTTTCACAAATACGACGCCGCCCCTAAATTCCTCTCACGTATATGCCATGACCCATTCGATTCAATACAATTTTGTGCCAAAGGGCTTAAAGGATTTCTTTTATCAGTTATTATGCTCGGCGATGAATCGAAATATGAAGTCGTTGTGAAGGAGATCCAGAGGCTGGAGAGGGATAATGGTCAGAATTCTTCGGTGGGGGCTGCGGCGGAAATGGTGGTTTTTGTATGTGGCGAGGATGGCGTACTCGCCGCACTGGAGGCATGTGTTCGTGACGTTTCCAAGGGAGCTAGTGGTGTTTGATGAGTTGGAGAGAGAGGGAGTCGAGATGGTGACGGTAGAGAGTTAACAGAGTTAAAGGGGGGTTGAAGGAGGACACGTGTCGGCCAAAGAGGGGTGGGACAGCAATGGGGGACAGCATTGGCAGAAGATCCCAGGCCATGTGAAAGAGTGCACGCTTGTATGTGCAGCAGAGAGAAACTGGGAGGCGCATAAATGATAATGACAATTACATGTACTATGGGACCTTTTGTCAGGACTATTTTGAGAAGGGAAATAATTTTTTCAGGACTATTTGGAGTCTGAGCCTAATTTTCGGGGCCGATCTCTAAAAGCCCCGTTGTTTATTCTTTATATTTATACAAGCTTTGATCATGTAATGAATCCAATCAATTGTTTTTTTTTTATTTTATTTTTTTAGGGAATGAAGACTTTGATATTGCTTACAAGGAAATCATTGCTTTAACGCCACCACCGCCAATACCGTTTTTTCGACTTTTTGAAGATTGGTCATTGACTCACACTCGCCGGTCACCAAAGGAAGTTAGTATTATTTTTATGAAGTCAAATATAGTTACTAAGTTACGGACTAATATTATTGTTTGTAAATTGTAATCTATTGTCTATTCTTTATACGTGCTTTGATTGTAATAAATCTAATCAATTGTTTATACATGCCGTTTTCTTTGGCTCCCTTTAATCTTTGTAATGTGTTTTCAAAGATTAATAAAGTTTCTTTCGCCAATCAAAAAAAAAAAATCTAATCAATTGTTTATTTTTTTACTCTAGAGAATGAAGACTTTGAAATTGTCTACAATCCAATCGTTGTTTCAACGCTGCCACCACCACAAACTTTTTAAATGGACGCTCATTTAGGAATAGTCCAAAATAGAATAATAAAAAAGGGGTGGATGGAGTATAAAATTTTAGAGTAAGATGAAAAAAAGTAGCTATCATTATTGGAGTGTGCTAACAAAATGACTACTGAAAATAGAAAAAAAAAATAGCAATTTTAAATAGCTATAAGGTGACTGTCTTTTCTTATTCACTTACATCCAAGGAATATTCATAATCTTACCTTACAACGGGCCATCATTTTTTGTCGTCTACGGGCAAGCCCAACTAGGTAGGCAAATTATATAGTGTACAATACGCGTATCTATTATAACTAAACACTTTTTCTATCAAAGTTTCAACAATAATCTCTATTTTACGTAACAATTATTATTATATAAATTCTTCTATTTCATCTTCCCTTCATTGTTATTTAATTAATTTTGTTTGAGGAAGTGGAAGAAATCACACGCTTATTATCATCCTCTATATAATTTCCCAGTCCCCACCCCTTTGAACCACAGAAGAAAGGGAAAAAAAGATTGGAAATTCCTCTCTCTCTCTCTCTCTCTCTCTCTCCCTCTCTGTGTGCGCGCGCGCGCGAGCTGAGCAAGGGATAAGAGGAGCAGAAATCAAGGAAAAAGACCAATAGTGTTACTGCAGAATTTTCTGTGGTGAAGGCAGAAGGCAGAGTTCTCAACTTCTCATCTGCAGAGTACCCTTGCCTGATTGTTGGTATGTGACTTCTCAATTCAATTAAAGCTTTCTTTTCAACAGGACTAACTTCTTCTAACAGTAGGTGGATAAGATAATCCTGCAGGTAAAGGAAAATTAGACCTATTTAGAATTGGAAGATGAACGTTGGATCAGTTAATATATTCTTTCCACCGGCGGTGGAAATAGTAGGTTTTCCACCGCCGCCCATTGCGAATCCCACCGTGCGTTTATTGTTATAATTCAAACTGTTTATCTTGTGAGGCCCACAATGTAGTATATTCATAAACCCTATGTAGACATGAAGAGCTTAGAGACCAAAAAGCTAGTATTTGGTAGGTCCGGCCAACCACATGTCCATCTGTCCGCCCAATCATAGGGGGCCACGTAACCATCTTCATTCAATTATAGGAGACGGAGTGGTTACATGTCTTGCTGTTAGAGGGCCACCTCCTACTAGAATTTGAAATCTTGTGTTTTGGAGCCTGTTTCACAAAACTGAATCATTCTCGACATTTACTACTCATAATACATCAACCAAAAAGCTGACTTAAGCCAATTCTTAACTTAATTAGTTTTTGGAACAACCCCTAACCAACTATCACATAGTCAGTTCAGTGGGCCGGACATCGAGTGAAACATGTATTACTAGGGCCCAACTTTTTAAAAAACGCTAGGTTCCACTTTAATTTATATTAACTTTAGTTCAGTGGTATTAAATAGTCAGGTGTTATTTGTAAGTCATGTATCCTGACCTTTTGGGCATGTTTGATACGAGGTTTCATTTTAAAGGGATTCGTAATGAGGTAGGATTAGGATTGGGATTATTAATGAGGAGGTGAATCTTTCCTTCTTGTTTGTTTTGCACATGATTAGATCATGAGATTGTTAATAACATGTTTGTTTTGATTGGACGGGATTGGACAAAATTGGATTAAAATCAATTGTTTCCACTTTTCGAAGAGTAAATTTGCGACCAACTCTCAATTTGACATTTTTTTTTTCCGTCGGCCCTAAAAATGTTTTTGTTTTCTGAAAAAAAAAAAATTAGCATCAATTTGATAGAAAAATAAAAACTAAAATAATTGCAAAAATATTCCAAATCACATACCCACCATTTAAAATTAACATGTGAAATAATGACTTTGAAGTAGCATCTACACTAATAAGATAAGAAAAATACAAGCATGACAAAAAATATAGCCCATTTCTCACGTTACAATTTAATGAATTTATCACGGACATTTGTGCCAATATGTGATAATAGTAGGGGTTGATTTGTCTTAACAAGTCCATCCCCATGGGATAGGATTCATAATACCACCTCCCCTTGGGTTGGTGAATCCCGTACTTTTGTGGTATTAACAATTCGGTGGGATTGCTAGTCCGGTCCAAAAATGGAAAACCAAACACAATATTAGGGGTCCCACCACTTTCATCATCCAATCCCATACTCCAAACCTAGTATCAAATTTGTTCATGTTATCTGTCTCATTGTTTTTCAAGTAGGTTATGTGGCTTTGTGAATTTCAAAAGCATAATGTTTTCATCTTCCTCTTCATCGAAAATAAGAGTCTAGCTATTGGAAGCGGGGGGTGTGCTGTCCCCACGCCCTAAGTCTGATTTTTGTTGTCTATCATATCAAACGATTTTATATGACATTCCAATTAACATTTACTAGAGGAGAAACAAGTTACTTATTGCAAGAGCAGGGAAAAAGAAATCCGAAACACTTTCGAAAATGAAAACCTGAAATGCCCTGAAAATTAAGGGCCATGTTTAAGCCTCAAATGAAGAAACTTGTTCTGATAGCACCATGCACACTGTTTATTGTTTGCTTATCTGAGTTTTTCAAGTGCTAATGATGCCACAGAGATGACTACTTATGGGGACCCGACCTTCCTATCTCCTCCACCACCCACCAACAATGGAGGCGCAATAGCTGCTTGTAAGTTCATTCTCAGAAAAAAGTTCACCAATAACAAATGACAATATTATACCAAACCAACCACTTATATGCCTGTTTTTCAACTTGCAGCCATAATAGTGACTATCATAGTACTCATCGTAATTGCCTTTATCTCACGCGCTTGCGCGAGGAAATTTAGAACGGCAATTGTGTCCGAGCTACAATATGCAGTTGCCACAGCACCACCCGTGTCCTCGAATGTGGTTCAAGTTTGGCAAATCGATGCACCCACGATGGAAAGGTTCCTCCAAGACCTGGCGAAGGAAAAACCTGTAAGATTCACAGCCCAACAATTATGTTACTTCACTAGTAATTACTCAACGGTGTTGGGTTCGGGAGGCTTTGGAATAGTTTACAAAGGTCAATTCCCAAATGGAATCAAGATTGCGGTAAAGGTCCTCAAAAGGAGCTTACTAGATAAAAGAGCCGAGGAACAATTCATGGCAGAGTGAGCACTATTGGAAGGACTTACCACATAAACCTAGTGAGGCTGTATGGTTTTTCTTACGATAGCTTAATGAGTGCGTTAGTCTACGAGTACATGGAAAATGGATTATTGGATAAATACTTGTTCAACGATGATACACAAGGAATTGACTGGAATAAGCTACCTGAAATTGCGATTGGGACGGCAAAAGGTATAGCTTACCTTCACGAAGAATGTCAACATAGAATCATTCACTATGATATAAAGCCCGGTAACGTGCTATTGGATGTCAATTTTAACCCTAAGGTTGCGGATTTCGGTCTAGCAAAGCTTTGTAATAGAGACAACACCCATAACTCTAGCATAGGATATAAAGGGACCCCTGGTTATTCAGCTCCTGAGTTTCTTCTCAACAACTACCCTATCACTCACAAATGCGATGTTTATAGCTTTGGCATGCTTTTGTTTGAGATAGTAGGGAGGAGGAGGAATGCAAGAGTGGGGTCTACTGATAGCTTGGATTGGTTCCCAAAACATGTTTGGGATGAGTATGAGAAAGGTGAGTTGGCAGCAATGATTCTTTCGAATGGAATAGAAGAGAAGGATATAGATAGAGCACAAATAATGGCTTTGGTGGCATTGTGGTGTGTTCAGGACTCACCAGTGGCAAGGCCACCAATGAGTGCTGTGGTGAAAATGTTGGAAGGAGGAGTGGAGATCATGCCACCTCCTAAACCATTCCATTATTTGTTTTCTGTTGGGATTAATGTGCTCAATCCCCCTACTTATACCGGTAATAGTTTGGACTACTCAACCAGCGATGGAGCGAATTCATATTGGTACAAGGAGCAAACGACAACAATCATGGCCAAGTACGAGATACAGATTGCCAGTTCATAGTAAGAAATGAGAATCCACTGTGATTTGTACCCTAATAAAAAGCCCTGGCTGTTCTTCGTTTACTTTTGAATTTCAACGTCTCTACAAATATTTAAGACTTGGTCAATGTAGTAAATTATTGGAATACACTTATATTTTATGCTAGATTAAAAGCTGGATCTTCTGGAAACCATCTTTTCTAGTTTTGGGATAGAGGCAAGAAAGGCATGATAAGTTTTTTTTTTTTCTTGAAGAAATGGAAGACCAAATACATGAACATAGAAAATGACTTGTAAAATAAATGTAATCGAATCCTCATTTTACGCATTTAGAATATGCTCAATGAATTAAGGCCTGTTATAAAGGGACCTTTGGTTGTTCGGCAACAGAGACAACAACTATGACTCTCCCAAAGGATATAAACGGACCCCTGGTTATTCGGCTCTCGAGTTTCTTCTCAACTACCCTATCACTCACAAATGTGATGTTTATAGCTTCAGCATGCTTTTTTGAGATAGTAGGGAGGAGGAGGAATGCTAAAGTCGGGTCCAATGATAGCCTGGATTGGTTCCCGAAAAATGTTTGGGATAAGTATGAGAAACAATAAACTTATAAGAAGGTGAAAATAAATAAATAAATAAATGCACCCCAGAAGTCCATACGTTCAATTGCTCCAGATGAGATTATCCTAACTTCATAACCAGATCTGCATTGCTCCAAACTCAGCATATCATTCAAACAGTCAGGTCCTTCGATGGCAAACAGTTCACATGACCTTCGACGACAAAAGTTCACATGAACAAGAAATATCTTGTGAGTTTCGTTTCGTTTCGTCGACCTAGAAACAATGCCCAAGAAATAACGACACAAACTCACCTGAACAGGAGGTGAATTGGGCCAGAAAAGGAGTCAATGGTGAGGATCCCATGCCACTCGGGTCCGGCAAGGCAAACCCAACTGTTTTTCTGAGCTTGGTAGTCAAAGGCAGGATACTACCATGACTTCATCTCCTGTGTTTCATGTAATCAGTATCTGCGATTTCTTCATCTTGCACTGGTAGAACTATCCCCCTTCAGAATACAAAACAAATTATACAAAAATTCATGCAGTGATTGCTACAAGTGCATAAGAACAACCTTCAAAATAAAACAAGAATACAGCAAAACACATGATTCAGAAATAGACCTAGCTTAACAGACCCTAACCATCCAACAATCGGAGGAAACCGTTGGACTCGCTTAATAATCAGAGGAAACTTAAAAATAATTTTCTGCATTTTTAACCGTTCATACTGATCATGACTTGCACACAGTCCGCAATTTCGGATCGTAATCGTTCTCATTTCCACACACAGAAAAAGAACTTTTTCTTAAGCTATGATTGAAGGCAATAAACAGAAGAAAGGCAAGCAAACTAGCCATACATATATACATGCTCAAACCTCTTTGAAAGCGATAAATGCAACAACACACCCACCCATGAACTGCACACATATGCACCAGATTATTTAGCTAGGATGGAGCACTGACACGAAATTAAAAATATTAAGCAAGGAATGATACTTTCGTACATAGTGCTATGAAAATTATTGTATTGTTTAAAGTGAAACTATTGAGTAAGATAAGAAGACGTAGAGTCATGTCATGTTTTTTAACGAGAACTCATAAGTTAGTAGAATTTCCTTGCCTACCACGAACCTAGACCACACATTTAGGTGGGGTCTACACACTTGGGAGTTGACCTCACACATTTGTGCGGTCTAGCTTCGTGCTCAACCATGCCCCAGGGGCATTGAAAAATTTCTCCATAAGTTAGAGAGATAATACAACAATTCATAAATTTTAGGACTCATTCTATTTGGATTATTAAAAATTTTGAGAAGAGCACCGGCGACCCTTGACATCACTCTCCATTTTTCCCTTGCACGAATTTTTTAGATTTTTTTGTGATTTACTACCGTACTAATTTGATATTCAATCTTCTGATTTGTATGTATTTTTCCAGCAAGGGTACCATCAAATGAGCGTGAATGTCCAAGCATTCATTTTCTGGGAAAAAATACCCTTCATTGTAGAGGTAAGTTCCATAGCAATAGTGTTGATATTGGATACACTATATCTTTTTTATTTTTTCCTGTATATGCTTTTCTGAACTTTTCTCTATGCATTGCTCATCTTTTAAAGAGACCACACAATAAATTGACATGCATTTCACTTGACAAAAGATGCTTCATCAATCATGGCAACAAAAAAAAACCACTCTACATATCGTGTTGTATGGGGATCGAAAGATAAACCTTCTAGGTAACTACTTCTCACCTTGGTGGCTTTCAAAAACGAATTTAGCTAACTGATGACTATGAACCCATCTTCATTTGATATTTTAATGTTTCAGGAGTATGAGTTATGCAAAAGCATGAGAAGAAAATACTGCTAGGGCCATAGGTAAACATAATATAATTCGATAGATGTCTACGAGTTATGCAAATAGTATTGTGTTCATTAGCATCTTAATGGTGTCATAGCAAAAAAAGACTCTTAAAGGGAAATTTTCCGCTAGAAGTTGATGCATTTTGTTTGACAATATATATATTTTTTGGTAATGGAAAGTTTCCTTACGATTCTATGAACTTGACTAATCTCTACAGCCTTTCCCACAGCCATTTCCACGTGTTTGAGGTGAGGCGGGTCCAAGAACAAATTGTTGTTGAGGCAAATCGAACATGCGGCCTTGGGGTGGTGAGACCCGCCGAGGAAAGTCGCTTAACCACTACAATCATTTATAAGTTATGTGTGATTTATTTTACAACTAATTCAAGTAGAATACAAAGCCGCAAAAAACAAGTCTAATTCTTGAGGAAATACAGTCTAAAACAATATTTGATATACACTGTGCATAGCACGGGTTCAATGCTAGTACTCTTCTAAGTAAAGTAGGCAACACAGAAACAGGTATTCTGAAAACATACAATCAATCCAGAAAAAAAAAAATGTATTGACCATCTAGTTTAATAAAGTCAAAGCAGAGCCTTTGTACCATTTCTATGTATAATTTTTTTTTTTGAGTTTTTGTACCATTTCAGCTCGTCCCTGCTTCGAATATGCCTAATATTCACTTTCTGATATTGGACTTACAACGACAGCAAAAGGGCAGAAATAGTAGGGCATATCGGGTGTGCTTACCAAGTATAACTCAAGGTATTTGGGTCAGCTTCTACACACCTCGCCTAATCCCTGGGCCACTAATCCTATTGTCCACTAGAGGGGGCCCAATTAAAGTTGGGACAAGCCCTGTATAGACTGGCCCCACAAGAATTGATAGCATCTGTAAGGCTTCAAATATGAGAAGGGAGCAATCTCTTAAATCCCAGGGCTTGACCACTAACCCCTGATAGAGCATACAAAGCAGTTAAAGGAAACTTTTAAACAAAACAGAACATAAAAACAGGCATTCCAGATATATAGCAAAGGTTACAAATCTAGAGTGAGATTATTACCTATAGTATCGTACCTAAATGGTGACCTTTAACGGCCAAACTTCAGACAGACCATAAACGGGCTCCCCATCAATAACTCCTTGCACTCCAACCATGACTGCAACAAAACCTTTACATGTTAAACTTCCAACCACCACTATGACAAGAAAAAACGGGCACACTTCTCAGTGTTAATCTGATAATCTCCATTAGGCAAACATTATCCTTACTTGTCTTGCAAACAATAGTCTCATAAACAGAATGAAAACAACTCTTATGGTAGTACCTGAAGCCCTGAACAAATTATTTCATTTCAGTTCCTGTGGTTGTCATTAAGTCTATGCAGAAGCTTCCCGTAAGTATGATTATCTACAAGTTTCTTCTCTTGCAACTTCGTCAACAACAACTTGGCATCTCCAACCCTTCAATGCCGGCAAATCTCATCAAGCAATGTCTGATATGTGATCAAATCAGCAGACCTCTGGTACTTGCTCATCTCCCACAAAAGGTTTATTGCCTCGTCAACTTCTCCACCAAGAGCCAAAGAGTTCACAAGAGAGTTATACGATTTACTACTTGGAACAAACCCTCTCTTCTTCATTTCATTATAGAAATCCCTAGCATTCTGTGTCCTCCCTTGTGCACACAACCCATGTATTAAATAATCAAACGAATACGAGTTTGGCAAACATTTATAAACCACGCCCATCTGATGAAATATTCTGAGGGCATCATTTACATGAAGTGAAAGGACATATCCTTTTATCATGAAATTCAATGAGAAAACATCAGGTTCAATACCATCATTCACCATTTGCTTGAAGAGGCATCTATTGGTATCCATATACATGTGGTTTATGTAAGAGTTATGTCCCTGACTAAGAAGTGCAGAAAACAGAAGATTGTAGGTTCATATCGTAGGCTTACATTCCACATTCCTGCTATTTCTCATGTGCTTGTATATGTTGACAGCCTTGGTTAATTTACGATCTTCTGTGAAGAAGTAAATTATCGTATTAAACAAGGCCTCCGAACCAATGTGAGAAACATCAAGCACTTTGTTCACAACCTCGTCCAGCTCTTGGTACAATTTCGCCACCGCAAGCTTTTTAATTGTAATGTGGTAGGTGGAAACATCATGCCTAAATCTAGGCTGTTGTGAAGCCCAATTAAACAGCTCCAAGCACACAACAGGATCTTCTTCTAGAGTAATGACATGGCAGAGTTCTTCAGCAGTGAACCTTGGTGAAAGTTGGGATACGGCATGCCTAAATTGGGCTTCATTGAGAACAGGCTTAGATGGAGGTTTTAATCTCCTATTCACTCTTGGCCTTAAGGATCGCGACGCAACCCTCAAAGAAGAATGATAAAATGCATGGGGTAAGTATCTGTGTTGGATTATATTGGAAGTGATTATGGGACTTGTGTCAAATTGGGTCTGAGTTCGAAGGTCCATAGGCTTCAATAACTTAGTCATGAGATGCAAATGGCGAGAAAAGATAGGACAAATGGAACGAGGAGCCGAAAACAAGAACATTTTGTTAGTAATTATCGACGCAGGAGATACAATGCGATATGAGTCTAAAGACTGTAAACAAACAAGACGATTTATTGCATAACATCTACTGATGTAAAGATGAGGCAAACGGATTCTGCTAACAGATAGCATGTTTTAAAACACACAAAGCAAACTCAAAAAGAACTAAGCTCTATTCTTTTCTAGGCTGACTATGTCTTCGGAAACAAACCAATGAAACTGAGCTATCTTGTAGGGTAAAGCAACCAATACCCACATAATTTTTTCGGACATTGGAATCCTAGTTGAAACAAGCAGAGAGAGAGAGAGAGAGGGAGAGACCTTTGTAGCGTTCGTGCTCGTCTGATTCGTCGCTTTCTCGGTGATGGTGTGTTCGTTGCCGGAGGTGGAGGTGGAGAGGGAGGCGGGAGGCGCTGCCGGTGGTGGTGGGTTTCGCGGTGGCGGTCGTCTCTGCCGGTGGTGGTGGGTTTCGCGGTGGCGGTCGTCGCTCCCCCTTTATCGGTACAGATTGAACGAAAATGGTGAGGTTTTCGAATTCTAATTTTGCTTTGGTAAAAATTATTTTCCAGTTGATAAAAAAAAAAATTATTTTCCACGTCATGACATTGGTTCAACCTATGTCATGTACCTAAAACGACGTCATTTTAACTTTAAGAACTCCTGAATACTTTAGTGACGATTTCTACCTATATTGATCATAATTTAATGATCCGAAACATTCTTCTTGTAGAAATTATTATAACACATATGATATACGAATATCTCGTAAATAAAATAAATAATAGTACTTAATCTAAATGAATTTCTAATTCTTAAAATGGATTTAGATATACTGAATCATATCTCCTTTCATATTAACCACTCTTGGGGACTCTAAGTAAGTTTTCTATCTATCAGAGATATATTTTAATAATCTAAGACATTCATATTATAGAACGCAGAAAAATACAAATCATGTAAAAATTTCACATTATTTGAAAATAGATTAGTACTTGATCGGACTGAATTTATGTTTCTTAAAATAGGTTTGGATATACTGAATCAAAACCATAATAGGAGTTGTAACCGGTTTTTACTTCTCTATGTTTCCCATAGAAACGACGTCGACGGTGAAACTTTATCTCCTTCATTCAGTTGAACAGAATAAACCGCTCGCTAAACCGCCCGCGCAATGTAGTTTTACTCCCTCCTCCAACCCCAATCCCAACCACACGCCAGCCCAATGACTCCCCACCTCCTAGACTCGCCTCCTCTCGTACGCCGTTCCTCCTCCTCCTTACCCCCCACCACCCGTTTGACGAAATTCCTCAACCACCCAAAAAAACCATCAACCCCACCTCTGTTTTCAATCAAAGCAGCAAAGAGACAAAACCCATCTCGAGGTCTCCAGAAGCAACCCAACAAGGACCTGTCTCTATATTCTGAGAACGGAGGCGGCGACAAATGCCATTGAGAGGAAAGCACACTCGAACAAGTATAAAAAGGCTGTGGCCGAAAGCGGTTTTGGACGCTCTGGATGAGGCGATACGGGAAAATCAGTGGGAGACTGCTCTCAAGGTATGTGGGCTTGTGTTTTCGAGTTGTTTTATGTGGGTTTGGTTTGCTTGTTAAGTTTTTAGAGAACCCAAGTTCCAGACCAATGACAATTTAAATTTGAGGAGCCGAGTTTGAGCCGAGCTGGCCTAAGCTTGAGGTCAAGCACGCACTTTTTCATGAGCCTTAATAGTTTGCAAACAGCTTGAGTCGAATGAGCTATGGCCAATTTGAATTTTGTTTTGAGGAATAGTGGAATTTTATAATGGTGGTAAAAGAAGAGAGGAGTAATAAGGAATGGGGAAGCCATCAAGTGCTTTCCAGAAATTGGATTTATTAAATCAACTTCAAATTATGAAGGGTTAAAATATAAATGAAATTGAAATGACAAATATGGTTTGCAGATATCAATATTGTCTAACTTGGAAACAAGTACCTCCGGTGGATGAATGCCCTGGGCTCCGTTCATTTGCCAAGAATGTTACGCAAGAACGTTAATCCTGAGAAAAGTGAAATGAAGTGAAGTAAAGGAAAGGAAAATTTACTTTCCTGCGAGTGTTCACTTAATAAAGAATTTTTCTAGGAAAGTGTAATTGGCGGGAGCAAACTTTCTCACGACACATAATTCCTTCCTTTTTGCAAGATGCATTTTGAGGGAAAGTAAGTCCTAGTGGGAAAATTATTTTTGTGGGTTCCATTATTTTCTTGGTAACTGAACACCCCAAAAGTTATGGGAAAGTTGATTTTCCCATCCTTTCTTGACAACTGAACGAGGCCCTAAAGAATTAGTTCATGTAATGGCCTAATGGGTATTATTTAGGTTTTGATCTTCTGTTGAAAGGAGGACTGTTGCACAGTTAGGGGAGCTAGCTACTGCTAGATTTGGGATGTTCCAGAAGATTAAGATTTGAAAAAAAGTCAACATTTTATATATTTATATATATAGGGGCCGGTTCCCCTCACACATAAAAAAACACATAAAAAAAACATCGCTCTTCGGAGCCCCACTTTGATGTTCTGAACTGTTGATCTTATTTAAATGAGTAAAATAAAAAGTCCTACAAAATTTCAGCTCAATCAGATACCGGTAAGTGCTTGATCCAAACAGTTTTAAAAACACTAGTTCATGTCACAGTTTCTGTAAAACTATTTGGATCAAGCACTTGTCAAAATCGGACACGGATTTTGATTTTGAAACCGTGGATTAACCGATCCGGACCGTGAGATTTTTATTATATATAATTTTTTCACTTTTATAATTGTATAGATATTGTTAATTTAGTAGACCTATGGTTTGTATTTTGTAGGAGTTATCAGTTATGGTGTGATATTGTTATCTCAATAACTGCCTTCATTTGTGTCTGCTTTTGTGTTTGTGAACTAGAACTATGTGGTAGTGCCTCTGTTTGTGAGTGAACTGGAAGTGTTAATCTACTATTGTGTTGCTAGTTTGAACTTTGAACTTTCTGGAAATGTCTTGCTATTGTCTTAATCTGCTATTGTCTTGCCTCTGTTGCTAGTCTTGCTATTGTCTTAATCTGGAAATGTTTCCAACTTTGAACTTTCTATTTAGTGCATTTGCATTTGCTACTTGCTAGTGGCTTACTACCTTTGTTTGTTGTTTTTCCCGAATAAGTTGAAAATCCGCGGATTAATCCGGAACCGATCCGTGACTCGCGGTTCGGACTGGAACCGAACCGTGAGACTTTTGGATCGGACACGGATTGTATTTTCAAAAATCCGTGACTCGCGGATTAGGATTGGATTCATGCCAATCCGGACCGATCCGAACCGTGAGCACCCCTAATTTAAACAAGATCAATAGTTCGGAACATCACAGTGGGACCCAGAACAAAATCGAGTGTTTTTTTGTGTTTTTTTAAGTGTGAGGGGAACCGGCACCATATAGATTGATATCAACAAATCAGTTTCTTGCGTGCTTTCTTTGTAGTAGAGCCTATATCAAATGGGACCAAACTAGGTTTTGTATTTTCTTTTCAAATTTCTTTTGGTAATGCTTTGTTTGTTTTGATTTTAAGCGAACTGGGTTAGTGACATCGGCATCCTAATTTACGTTGATTTGGAACTTTTTGTTATTGTATGCAAAGAAAGAATGTCAACGATGACTCAACTAAGTTGGTAATTCAGAGGGAGACAAATTGGCAGAAACACTGGGGTTGTTTGAATTTTTTGTTTTGCTGAGGTTAGAGGAATAATGTCTACTAACTAGTTGTCAAATATAACTTATAAGAATGTAGTCGAAAATCAAGGGAAGAAAAGGACGTTGCTACCCATACACAGAGAGAGAGGCACAGAAAATGTATAGAGCACGTCACACGATGACACGAATGATCCGATTTTTGCTTGAAATGGTGGTATTTTGGTTTAAGCACTTTTAACCGTCCGATTGAGCTGAATTTTTGTGGGCCCTCTCGGAAAAATGTTTTAAGAATAATTAATGGTTCGGATCATTTGTGTGGGACCCAAAAGTGGGTTCCCGAACATGCTCTGTACATTTTCTGTGCCTATCTCTCTATACCCGTAGGTTTTCCCGGAAGAAAATAAGGGCTTTGTTAGGGATATGGACAGTGAGCATCAGTCTTTCTGTATTGCTGCTTCTGTTGTGATTAATTACAGGACTTCCAAATTTTTGATGACAAATTTGTTTCCCTTGAGTTTGTTTGTATGAATATTTAGAAGTAAATTTATGATAACAAATTGATTCTTTGCAAAATTTCGTTTCATAGCTATCACTCATGACAAGTTGATTTGATATATCCTGTAAGTACTTAATGAGCTCTTCATGATTCCATCATTTTCTTGAAACAAATACGGTTATCCCTTTTATAGATCTTCGGTCTTCTTCATAAGCAACATTGGTACGAGCCGAGATGCCAAACATACACAAAGCTGTTGGTGATGCTTGGCAAGTGCAGGCAACCAAAACAAGCAAGCTTGCTTTTTGAGCTTACACGGTCTGAGGGGATCCAACCCACTGTGGATGTCTACACTGCACTTGTGAGTGCATACAGCCTCAGTGGTCTCCTTGATGAGGCATTTCACACTCTTGATCTTATGAAGTCAGTCTCTGATTGCAAACCAGATATATATACCTATTCCATTCTTATCAACTGTTGCGTGAAATTCCGTACTTTTGATTTAGTCAAAGGCTTACTCGCTGAGATGTCATACTTTGGAGTTGAATGCACTGCAGTTACGTACAACACTATAATTGATGGATATGGTAAGGCCAAACTGTTTGAACTAATGGAGAACTCATTGATGGACATGATTGAAAGTGACGCATGCAATCCGGATGTTTTCACCCTAAATTCTTTCATTGGAGCATATGGGTATCGTGGGAAGATTGAGGAAATGGAAAAGTGGTTCGATGAATTTCAGATAATGGGAATAAGACCTGACGTAAAGACATTTAACATTCTGATTAAATCATATGGTAAGGCTGGCATGTACGAGAAGATGGGTTCTGTTTTGGAGTTTATGACGAAAAGATTCTTCTCCCCAACAGTTGTCACTTTTAATATAGTTATTGAGGTGTTTGGGAAATCTGGAAGTATTGAGAAGATGGAAGAATTCTTTCTGAAAATGAAGCATCAAGGAATGAAGCCCACCGCTGTTACTTACTTCACCCTTGTTAGTGCATACAGCAAATCTGGGCTCTTGCATAGAATTGATTCAGTCATGAGGCAAATAGAGAACTCTGATGTAGTTCTTGATATGACATTTTTCAATTGCATCCTCAGTGCCTATGGTCAAGCTGGTGAGATTAAAAAGATGGGTGAGTTATTATTGGCGATGAAAGAGAGAAATTGTAAGATGGACAAAATCACTTTAGCTATGTTGATGCAAGCGTACAAAAAACAAGGCATGATTGAGGCTGCAGAAGAGCTGGAGGATAAGATGATTTCTGAAGAGGACAAGTCAGGTATGCTTCATAATTGTTTCTACTTAAGAATATTTTTTATTTATTTCTAGGTAGTGAAACATGATGTTCTCCACGGGTAACATTCTCTTTGTTTTAGTTTTATTAAATCTGAAAATTCTTGTCTTGAATAGTTTTAAATCTGAAAATTCTTGTCTTGAATTTTTAGTAAGAAAGAAGTTGATCGGATGCTAACATGAAGGGGGATAACATGAAGAAAGGGAGAATACCGACCCTACATGTGCGAATATCTACCACTTCCTAGAGCAGGTACCAAGTGATGCTTGTTTTGCTGCATTCCAAAGGTTATAAATTATTGCATTTGTTGTTAAGTAAACACACTTCTCCCTATTTAGCAACTCATACAAGACCTTTAATTTGATGCATTATGAGCATGTCATGTGACTTTCCTCCAAAGCTTTGTTCATAGAGCTCTTTTGCAATCACTGTGGCTTTTGTTCAGAATTTGACTGAATTTAGAAGGGACTAAAAGAAGGTTTTCCAATGGTTGTGACATATCTGTATTTTCATCTTCTAGAGCTTAGGACCAACTTTATAGAATTACTTAGATTTAGACTAAATAAGAACAGTCCTGCTTACTAAAGCCCGATGGGCTGTGAATGATACACATAAGATTCTAAAAAGGTTGAAGTTCAGTACACAACCCGTTGATACCAACACACTTTCATGGATATTAATGATATTTTACACACTTTCCCAGGCCCTAAGGGCAGTCACTAGCATTTTCCCTATGCTTTTTAAGTTAACTGGTTGTTTTCTGTCTAGCCTTTCCTATTCTAGACTTTCTGCAAGGAGGTTCCCATAGAATAAAGATCCATGACAACCCATACTAGTATCACACCCACGGTAGCAGAAGACCTGCTTCCTGCTGGCTTTGTTTCAGTGATTATAGAACTTCACAGATTCTGGTGTTTGATGCTGTCCAAGTTTAATATGTTCACCTTTCTTCCTTGTTTTCGATGTCTTTCTATTTTCTGAACAATCTCCCTTGCCTTGATTTGTTTAATGGGTTTTGAAGTTGCATATACATTTGAGTACCGTGTTGCCAAATGCAGTTTCAGAAATGTTTCAAGCCTGAGATATCTCTTATCGGTGCTCTACTTTGTGGCATTTTGTTCCCCTCGAGTTCATTTCTAACCAAAAGAAAGAATGAAGAGTCAATATTGGGAGTTTTTACACTTGTGAGTCCAAATTACTAGAAGCCTTTTTTATATCACAAGAATGCTCCTCTTCAGGTCCTTGTGTTCCAGCTGTTTTCTAATGAAAAGGGAGTAAGCATCCAGTATTGTTGCCTTTGCTCTCGTCTGCTGGGGTGTTTAATCCTGTAAGGTAGCTTCATGACAGAAGCCTGAGATGGTAGAAGGAAATCTTTCACATTCCATAGTTTACAGCACTACAAATTACTTGCATGGAACTCCTTTCTGAACTTCCATTGGATTTTTCTTTTCCTAAAGAATAATTTATCTGTTTCTAGTTTGATTATGTAATTCACTTACTGGTACTGCTTTTTAGTAGGACTGTTACTCTTTCTTTTCTTTTTTTCCTCCTCTTGATGTCTTTTGCTTAAAACACTCTAATCTCATTTCTGCTTTCATGTATCTGAAACAGGGAAAACTGCTTGTTTCTTGAGCCTGTGTATGAAGCTGTATCTGGTGCAAAAAAGAAATATGTACTACGTAATTTATCAAGGACGGAATTACAACTTGTTCTGGCATGGATGAAGATTGCAACTGAACTACAGAAGAGAAACAAGGTAGTTAGGAGGTTTTCCGTCTCAATTCCCATCTGTGCGACGGCATTAGTCACAGAACACTACGCACGCATGACACGGTGGTGCTTATAGACTAACAGACGGAGTAATTTTTCTATTTTTCTGATTTTACATAGCTTTGTTTTTTGCCAAGGTTCAATTTGTAGGCGAGCCTAAAGTAAAAGCTGTTGACATTGTTGATACAATTATGGTCTGTAATGGTTTGATTTCGTGGAATTGGGATATGGAATTAGTACTTGTTTACATATAAAATTAACAAATTCAATAATTAATTGACACGTAATCGAAAATGCCAAACGTTGGCAATTACTTGTTGATAAAGACACATTGGATTAAAAGAATATATTTGGGTAAATACGATGTCGTATTGTGTTCAAATATGAAAAGCGGTTATTGGCAGTTACAAGCCATTGTTATTGTAAAGGATTTAATTCGAAGTCATGATTTTAACTACTAAACACATAAATTCCACGTGTGAACTTGGGAAACAAGGCAAATTGGCAGTTATAACACGTGGAGTACTTATCGAAAGGCAGTTATTCACCTTAACGTGTAATCATTTGAATTTGATTAAGTAACTGTGCAGATTCAAAATCAAAGCTTCTGGAGGAAGAAGTTAAAGAGTTCAAATTCAGACGTGGAGGAAGGAAGAAACTGCCAACTCAAGGAGGTCGAAGTTAGAGTTCGAAGCAAGCCAAGGTTCAAATTTATTGAGCGGGAAGTTCAAACTGCAAACAGCATCTATAAATAGAAGAAATTGAAGAAGTAAAGCCCCCGGACAAATCTTCAACAAACAGCTATCAAAAAAACTGATGCTTGGTTTGTTCATTGGCAAAGTAGTTTTAGGATTTCAAACTCAGTTCGAAGTAGTTTAGGGTCTCGAACTCAGTTCGAAATAGATTTAGGAAGTAGATTAGGAAGTAGTTAGGATTAATCTCGGTTGTTCCCGTAATAATCACCTGTTCGAAGTTCTTGTATCTGAAGTTGGAGACAATTTCGAAGTAAGTTTACCTTTGATTTATTAATCGAAGTATCTTGTTTCTTTTTGTTCTTCGATTTCCTAAGTTTGTTGGTTTACATTTCTTCACTTGTTGAAAAAATCCTCTTAGTTGAGGTAATTGAACCAATAAAACACAATCGCCTGATTAGATTTGGTTTTTCCAAAGTTAATCTGAGGGAGGAGATTGAAACTCTCTCTGGCACGCTCACACACAATCATTTTCCATTGCAAAGAAGTAAAAGAACCAAACAGTACTATACGATATGGTGAACTTTTTTCTGAGAATGAACTTACAAGCAAACAAGGGCGGAGCGACCTTGAGACAACTGGGGTCAGTTGACCCCCCTGCTCCAGTTTTATTTTTTTATTTTTATTTTTTTCAGTTAAAGAAATGGGTGATCAATTGGATTTGGAAAATCACCTGTAATACAAATGTAATCCAATCTTCATTTTGTGTACTTAGAATATGCTTAATGGATCAGTACCTATCTACAAAATAAGCGATTCGAATCATAAGGAATTCAGGATAGGCGAGAAGTGAATCCCACCGAAAGCCCCGCTGATGAAGCAAGTTGAAACATGGAAGCGAATTCTAGTTTAAATAGAGGCTTTCAATTTAAGTAGCCGCTAACTCTTGGTCTCTTAGAGCCTATTTGGATGGCGTATTAGTTTGAGAGGGATTAAATAGTAAGGGGAGATAAAATAGTAGGGGTGATTAAATAAGAAATGTGTACCCATATTGATGCGACAGTTAAGAATGGAGGATTAAATAGTGCATGGTTTGGATAATGGATAAAAAAGGAGGGACAAGAAGGGTGAATGATGTAAAATCATGTCAAAAGACAAATTTGCCCTTTCATATGCCCGTATTAGATTATTAATTAAAACAATTAGATAATTTCAAACATAATTAATTTGTTATACTCAACAAAAATTAAGCTATAATAACTCCTGTTAATTTTTATATAAATAAAAATCATAAATATTCAATTTAAAAGTTTTTTTTTGGGTAAAAAAAAGTGTAATACAAATTTTCTTTGTCTCTAAGGCCAAGTTTCACATTTGATAAAATGGGAGTCCCATAAAATTAATGGGTTGATTTTAGTAATTGAGAAAACCATTTGCATTTTATCTAATGTGAAACTCAGCCGAAGTAATATTTGATATGCATTTCTTTGGCTCCTAACAAATATTTGATCTCAACACTGCCACACTTAATAAAAATTCCCTCTTTTATTAACAGTACTCCACTATCATTCACTCCATTAATTGTAAGCAACGAAAAAAAAAATAACTCTAATTGCGTATTAGTTTAGTCCCGAAACATCAGTCTACATTTACCCCAATTCTAATTGCATATTTTTTTATTAACAGTTTTTTTCTAAATCCAAAAAAAGAAACAAATGACAAGTGGCCTTTGGATTTAGAAGAAATAAACGACAAACCAAATGTCACCAAATTAAGATATGTTTTTTTTCCCATATCTGTTGCCGAAACAAAGAAGAAGAAGAAGGGTACCTGTAACGCCCCCAAAATTTGGGTACGTTAATTATTATTACAAACCATAATAAAGTTTAATCCCAAACTTTAATACAAATAATAATGTCCTCAAATGCTATGTAAATAGTAACCGGGGTGGTTCTAGGTCTTCGTCTATCCCTGCGCCGGGTCATTCCCCACTCCGGTAGAGTTTCCTGCTCCGTAGGATTGGTCCCTATAGTATTGTTCCTATCCATCTGGATAGTCTGACATAATACATCCGAGTCGCGCAGGCAACATCATGGTATTATGTCAAGGTTACACGAGTGCAACACCGTGAGCAAAGCCCAGTAGTTCACTATGCTAAACTTCTAAGTAGCAATTCTAGAACAATAAATTCATAAACAGTATATAATACTTGTGTACAGTAAACCATGCAAAACATCATGCGTGTCCATGCGGATCAGAGTAAACATGCGCAGAAAACAGTATTTCAATATTTCAACAGTGTCATGTGTCACTCTTCTCAATCGTTTCTCAAATCATTTCTCAAAAACATATCTCATTCATCATTCGTTTTCCCAAAAATTAGTTTTCTCAATTCGGTGCCTCTTTCAGCATTCTTCTTCAAATTTCATATATCTCCCATCACTCGAAAGTTATTGGTCCGCGTACGCCTCCTTTCAGCTAACGGTACCAACCTTTCCGCTCGAGGTCCCGATTATCGTACATCACCGAACTTAACAGCCTGTTTACACGGTCCGTTCGCCCCGCGACTCACACGACACAGTCCCGGCCGTCTCATATCACTGAACTTAACCAGTCTGTTTATGAGGTCCGTTCACTGTGTGTTGTGCACGCTTAGCCCAAACATCCAAGTTCTCTCCGCGAACCGGAAGTGGCGCTCTCGCTGCACTACTGCATCAAAACCATTCTTCCAAGTTCTCTCCGCGAACTTGAGGTGGCAACCAAATCTCATCTCATCTCATTTCATTTCCTGAAAATTCATTTCTCATTCCAAAAACTCATTTTTTCATTCTCATCTCTATTTTCCCGTAAATAGTTAACGAAATCCCGTGTCGTAACGTTTCGCGTACGTGCTCATCATCTCATGCTCAAATCATGCTCATGCAATATTTCAAAATCTTTCTTTCAAAATTCCCATATTTCCAAATAACATTTTCCCACATGAAATCATACCCTTTTTATTCATCAACTTTCTAGAAATGATATTTCCACTGGACAATCTTCTCACATAAAATCATGCAACTTAATATTTTTCCAAAAGTTTCTTCACATAAATTTACGCACTCAAATGCACTAACTCCCCTAAAAATATTATTCCTTAATTTTTCCCGAACTTTATTTCTCATCAAAATCTCATTTTTTTCCCTTTTCTCTTATAAAACCATTTTTTATTTCTCTCTAAGAAATAAATTAACCAACAATCTCTTCTTCAAAAATAAATACTCCAAATTTCCTTTTCTAGAATTTCTTGCCCAACAAAATATACCAACTCACTAATTTTGAGCTTTCTTAGAAAAATATTTTTATCTCTCCAAAAATATACTCTTTTTTTTTTAAAAATATATTCCTCTCTCTAAATAATTTAAATAAAACAATCTCTTTTTTTTCTTTTTTCTTTTTAAAATCACAACTTTCTTTCTAGAAAGTTTTAAAACAATAAATCACTTTTCTTCTTTTGCAAAAAAAATCCATAAGATACTCACTAATCTTTAGTAAATCTTTTCTAGTAAACATTTGGCTAAAATCTCTCTCTCCATTTCTATTTAGTAAAATCACCATACTTTCTTACATAAAATAATACCCCTTTCTTTCTAGTAAGAACAATTCCTCCACTAATTAAAATATCATTTGAACACAACCAATAATTTAATCATCACTAACTAATTGGTTCTTACAAGAAACACCAATAAAATAATACTAGCACTTTTTTAGAAAAATACACATCTTCTAATCAATCTTCTAATCTTTCTAATCAATCTTCTAATCACCTTAATTTCACTAATCCAACTTCTAATTCTATAAAGAACTATTCTAATTAGAACCAAATAAACATTCTTGTTAATTTTCAACATGAAATCCTCTTACTAATACACTAAGAAATATGACTAGTAACTTAATACATGCACTAATTAATCCAATCAAGCCTCAAATACATACTTAGAAAAGTAATTAGAACATTATAAAAATTCTAGAAAAACCAATTAGAAGGTTAGTTTAGTAAACTACCTTGTTTTTCCGGGTGTAAACCGGAAGCCGATTAGCAATCCGTTGGTGTAGGCTCCTTAATCTACCTAGCTTACTTACTAATTAACCTAGTAAGTAGCTAATTAGAACTAAATTAAAGTGGCTAAAAGGTGGTGGAAGTTGGTGGTTGGTTGGGAAAAAGAGAGACAAACAATTATAGAAGGTTCAAAGGTGGTCCAAATGAGCAATAGGTGTGCTATTTATAGCAAAAATGAGACCTCTCTCTCCCTCTTGAAACTCACGGCACACACACACACTAGGTTGGGCGAACCTCCTCCATGTGGGGGAGTAAATGATGTTTTAAATGTGCACATGGCAAGTGCACCACTTGTTCTAGGTTCTAGGCTAGGTTTAGGCTAGGTTCTAGTGTACTAACTACTTGCAAAATGAACAAATATGAGCATATACATAGTTACCAACGTGGGAAATGGGGTGGGGGAAAACTAGGCCTCTTGTTGTGTAGGTTTTCGCATGGTTATCTTTGTTACGGGGTGTTTTTAGGAGCTAATATGTACAAATGGGCATGTGAATCCATTAATTGGCTAAGGGTAGCCCTAACAAGCTAATAGTAGGGGGAATATTCCCTCCTTAAAACAAGGAGCCATGTTTCATGGAAGTAGGGCCCAAGGTCTAGCTAAATAAGGCTTATGTTGTGTAGATTGTGCTCTAATAATACATGTATTGTGTGGGTATGCAAAGGTTACTCCTAAAATAGCAAGGCTTGTTCTAACTAGTTTAGGGTACAAAACCTTAGAGTTAGGAAGCTTCCTATCCCCTCCACTTGCTTGTACAAGTGAACCAAGCATTAACTCATGCATGTGCATGTGTACTACATGCATGCACACACACACACCTCACTCTCTCTCTCTCTACCGATCTCTCTCTCTCTCTCTCTCTCGGCATCTCTCTCTTTCTCTCCCCCGTGGCTCTCTCTCTCTCTCTCTAACTTGGTCAACACCAAGTTCCAAGGTGAGGGCAAGTGTACTTGGCTAAGGTACGATGTAGTTGGGGCGACATAAAGACGGTGGTTGGGTAGGTTTCGGGTATTAAACACGGTCCCCGGGTGCTACGGTAGCGTAATGGATGTGTTACTCGGTCTCGTACGCGCATATACCGTTAACATTATTTTGTTCAATTGTGAGACTTTTTAAAAGCTCCAGCATGGACTACGACTTCGCAACAGCTGCCGTCCCCAACGGAGGATGGGGTTTCAAATCTAGAGTGGTGGATTGTGGAGGAGGTGGTCCTAGTGTTATCTATCGTCGGTTAATCCATTTTACTTGTTGGCTTCGTTGTCGATTTCTTTTTCTCAAACCCAGTCTGGCCATGCATGGGTTCTCAGACCCAACTCCGGCAGTGGGTTAAATCTTTGTTGTCGGAATCGTCATCGGCCAACAGGTCGCGATCATCCAGTTCTTCTTCTTCCCCTCTTTTCTCTCTCTCTCTCTCTCTCTCTCTCTCTCTCTTTGTGCGTAAGGACAGATGTGTGGGCCCACAGGGGTGTGTTGGTAATTTGGCACCCAGATATAATTTAGAAGGGGGGAAGGTGCCTAAATATATGGACTCTGCAGAGGGATATAGATATCCCGGGAGAATTTTATCCGGGACACAAAAAACAAACAAACAACGTATATAGCATACCCAGATATTTATATCCGGGTGAAAACTATATCCCTCTTCTATATGATCCTGCCAAACAGGCCGTAAAGGGTTATTAGTTAGTCAACGCAAATGGAAAAGTTACGGGATTAACGGCATGACCTCCGCACGCGGCTTTATTGCTTCATTAAGGGTGTTTTTGTCTATTGTTGTCCTTGAGCCCTCAAATATTTCCTATCAATGTATTGGATACCTTAAAATAAGTTAGGCCTTGTTCTCCAATAGATTTTAGGTAGATTTTATGAAAATCTCATAAAATGAGCATTTTATGGAGAGGTGATAAAATGGAGTTGTTTTCTCAACTGATAAAATGTAGTAGTTTTCCTATAGATTTTAGGAGGATTTTATGAAAATTTCATAAAATGACTTTTACATTTTATGTGTTGAGATTGGAGTGTCATAAAATGTGAGATTTTATGTACCTAAAATCTATTGGAGAACAAGGACTAAGTTGGACTAAATACCATGGGGGGGGGGGGGGGGGGGGGGGGGGGGGGGGCCGGGGCAAGGCACTTGTTGGGTTTTGCAGTCAAAAGGGTAAAGGGTACGCATAGAATACTTCTTTGAAAGGTGGAGGATAAGTCAGTTGACTTCCAGAACACGTCTTGACTTGACTCCTAGCTGTTCCATGCCAAAGTACTGAAGGGCCTCTTTGATTCTGTGGATATAAAAGAGTGGACAAGATTTAGGTAGGTCCCTTAATTTTGTTAAAAATAATACTATGGGTACATTATTTGGTAAACACCAAATGCACACCGTATTGTGTGAAATTCACGTCGGGATTTCACACAACTAATCGAAACCTTTCAATTTGTTTAAACAAGTTTTTAAGAATTCCTGTAAAAAAAAATCAGCTCAATTGGCTATCGGTATAGACTTATTAAGTTGTTTATTCAATTTTCTAACATTTGTGCAAAAAATCAATCAAGCTCTTACCGATTTTAGACTGGGCTGATTTTGTATGTGAATTCTAGAAAACATATTTTGAATAAGTTGATCGAGTCCGATTATCTGTATTAGAATCCTGAAATGGATCCTAGACAACACGGTGTGTATTTGTTTGGCATCAAATGGTGTACCCATTATTATGATATGACTGTTTTTCAACTTGCAGACATTATAGTGGCTATGGTAATACTCGTAATAATTGCCATTATATCATGCGTTTGTGCGAGGAAATTGAGAATGGCAATTGTGTCTGAAATACAGTGACTGAGTGACTGAATGACCTGTCACTTAGACTTGAGGGTATTTGCTGCAGCTATCCTGTGGTATGGAAAAGTGATGGCATGACCTGACTTTAAAGGGTTATTAGTTAGTCAACGCAAATGGAAAAGTAACGGGATTAACGGCATGACCTCCGCACATGGCTTTATTGCTTCATTAAGGGTGTTTTTGTCTATTGTTGTCCTTGAGCCTTCAAATATTTTCTATCAATGTATTGGATACCTTAAAATAAGTTAAGTTGGACTAAATACCATTTAAAGCCCCAAACTTGGCCAAAGCAATTTTCTGTTATAAAAGTTGGATCAACCGGAAACCAACCTTTCTAGACTTGGGAATAGAGGCAAGAATTGTATGATTATTATTTTTTTTCCCGGTTAAAGAAATGGAAGATCAATTGGATTTTGAAAATCACCGGTAATAAAAATGTAATCCAATCTTCATTTTTTGTACTTAGGATATGATTAATGGATCACTACCTACAAAATAAGCAATTCGAATCATAAGGAATTCCGGATAGGCGAGAAGTGAACCCCACCGAAAGCCCCGCTAATGAAGCAAGTTGAAGCATGGACGCAACTTCTAATTTCAATACAAGCTTTAAATTTACCTAAAACATTTAGGAAAATATTGTGCCATCGTAATTGCCACTTGTGCGATGAAGTCGGAAACCTTTCAAAGATTTTGTTAACATTGTTAGAAGCAAGTTCCAGGAAACCTTTCACGGTACAAAAAATTGGTCTAAAGACCAAGTTTGGAGCTTTAAATGGTGTTTAGTCCAACTTAACTTATTTTAAGGTATCCAATACATTGATAGGAAATATTTGAGGGCTCAAGGACATTAATAGACAAAAACACCCTTAATGAAGCAATAAAGCCATGTGCGGAGGTCATGCCGTTAATCCCGTAATTTTTCCATTTGCGTTGACTAACTAATAACCCTTTACAGTCAGGTCATGCCATTACTTTTCCATACCACAAGATAGCTGCAGCAAATACCCTCAAGTCTAGTGACAGATCATTCAGTCACTCAGTCACTTTTTGACCCGTCTCTCTCTCTCTCTCTCTCTCTCTCTCTCTAATTTTGGGGTTCGGTTCAATTTTAGGGGGTTTAGGCTCTTTGGGGTAAGGTATAATGAGTTTAGGCATTTTGGGTTTAGGCACTTAGGGTGCACTTTCCAATTATAGGGTTTTAATGGTTTAGGCACTTTCGTGGGTACCCTAGGATTTTAGGCTCTTTAGGGTGCCCTAGGGTTTATGTTTAGACACTTTCATATGGTACCCTGGGGTTTAGGTTTAGGCACTTTCATTAGGTTTGGGGGTTTAGGCACTTTCATTGGCTAGTGGATGCGTTTTTGGAATGTGTATGTGATTTGTCCTTTTGGCATTAAGGAAAAAGTTGATGTCCTTATTGCAATAAAGATCATTTTACTATGTCCTCCCAAAAAACAGACCCCAAAATAAAAGTATCACTTAAACCGGAAAGAAAAAAAGAGCAAATGATAATATAGAGATATTAAATTTTCTGCAGTTGTAAGTCTTACAAGAGCGTAAAAGTATCACTTAAATATAACTCTTCTTGCACTTTTAATAGCTAAAAAGTAGTAATTCCCGTAGCATATATAATCATAGGCACACCATTTGGTGCAGAACAAACACACACCGTGTTGTCAATGACTCATTTTGGGATTCCACACAAATGATTGGACACACTCAACTTATTCAAAATATGTTTTAAGGATCCCTGTAAAAAAACATGCTTAGTAGGATATCGATAAGAGCTTAATCGATGATTCGCTCAATTTCTTGGTACGTAGAAAATTAAGCAAAGAACTGAACAAGACTCTACAGATATCCAATCGAGCTAATTTTTTTTTTACAGGTATCCTTAAAAAATATTTTAAACAAATTGAACGGCTTCGATTATTTATATGAAATCTCGAAGTAGGCTACACAAAACACGATGCGAATTTGGTATACACCAAACGGAGTACCCATAATTTTATTGTTAAAAAAATTGAGGGACCGACCTGATCTAGTCGGCTCTTTTATTTCCACAAAATCAAAGAGGCCCACTTTGGCATGGTACAGACCTCAATTGGTCAAGTCAAGACGTCTGTTGGTGAAGCCAAAATATAGTTGAGGGACCAATTTATGAAAGGGTTCGTTTTTGGGGAGGACATAGTAAAATAGTCTTTATTGCAATAAGGACATCAACTTTTTCCTTAATGCCAAAAGGACAAATCACATACACATTTCAAAAATGCCTCCACTAACCAATGAAAGTGCCTAAACCCCCAAACCCAATGAAAGTGCCTAAACCTAAACCCCAGGGTACCCTATGAAAGTGCCTAAACATAAACCCTAGGGCACCCTAAAGAGCCTAAAATCCTAGGGTACCCACGAAAGTGCCTAAACTATTAAAACCCTATAATTGGAAAGTGCACCCTAAGTGCCTAAACCCAAAATGCCTAAACTCATTATACCTTACCCCAAAGAGCCTAAACCCTCTAAAATTGAACCCAACCCCAAAATTAAAGAGAGAGAGAGAGAGAGAGAGAGAGAGAGAGAGAGAGACGGGTCAGAAAGTGACTGAATGACCTGTCACTAGACTTGAGGGTATTTGCTACAGCTATCTTGTGGTATGGAAAAGTGATGGCATGACCTGACTTTAAGGGGTTATTAGTTAGTCAACGCAAATGGAAAGGTTACGGGATTAACGGCATGAACTCCGCACACGGCTTTATTGCTTCATTAAGGGTACTTTTGTCTATTGTTGTCCTTGAGCCCTCAAATATTTCCTATCAATGTATTGGATACCTTAAAATAAATTAAGTTGGACTAAACACCATTTAAAGCCCCAAACTTGGCCTTTAGACCAATTTTCTGTTTATTTTGTGTGCTTGTATAGTATGAAAGCAGTTAGCAAAAATGAAATATTAGCTATTTTTGTTAGGGAAATGCACAAAATTGGGTGGAAAAGCACCCCTATTAGGTTATGTTTAATACATATACATTTCACTATTTGACAGAAAGATCTCCAGCATTTTACAACATCCCGCGACTATTCTTCATATTTTGAAACTGTTGAATTATTTCTTCACTCTCAACACTCTTAAACATGTTCTCCTCAATGAATTTGGCCGAAGAATCATTCAACCATTCATCTTCCATCAAAGAAGTAAGGAGCTGTATCTGTGTTTGGTTGAGAGTTTTGAGAAGAACATTTTAAGAAATAT
The DNA here is from genome assembly GCA_020921065.1 of Vaccinium darrowii. Taxonomy (NCBI): domain Eukaryota; kingdom Viridiplantae; phylum Streptophyta; class Magnoliopsida; order Ericales; family Ericaceae; genus Vaccinium; species Vaccinium darrowii. The sequence continues at coordinate 5,390,870 of CM037152.1, forward strand.
TTTTGAGATAGTGGTAGGATGGGTTTTTGGAAAAAGTAATAATTAGAAAAATGTGTAATAATTGAAGAGAGATAAAGAAAGAAATGTGAATAATGACTGGAGAGAGGGGTCTGAGTAGAGAGAGAAATGTGATTAATGATTGGAGAGATGAGAGATGAGGAAACAATCTTTTGGAATTTTTTTTGAAAATGTGAAGTGAACACAAATTGTTGGCTACGCTTATTTTGTTTTGTTGGGCTATAACAATTAGTTGTCCAAATTTAGTTAAACTTTCATTTATTTTAATTTCGAATGAGTAATCCAGCGTTAACAATATTGAAGAAAATTTAATTTATATCTAAAAGAAAATTTCAATTCAGTTTTTTAATCTAGCGAGTTCACTTGAACTCCCTGAGATAATAGTAGAGCTGCCCTTGAATAAAAATATGTATTATAACAGGAGATAGGTAAAATAAATTGTATTATTGGAGTACAGAAAGAAATTTTGATATGTAAAATGTAAAATGTGCACTATTCACTAACATATTTGGCTCAAAGTCCGGATGGAGTATACAGTATATTTTTAGAATAAGATTAATTGAAAAGTTGGCATTTTTTTTTTTTATAACGGGGTGTTCGGGCCAACTTGAGCGCACATTGACTAATTCCGGGATCCTGGAGGTAATGACCAGACAAAACCCCAGTGGCCCCAAAAGCTTGTTGGCAAGGGAAATAGAACCAGAGACCTTAGGTGGGAGCAAACCCCTAAGTCTCAAGGTAAGACCACTTTGCACCCCTTAGGGTTCAAAGCTGGCATTGTTGGAGTGTGCTAACAAAATGATTAGTGAATATAGAGAAAAATACTGTGGTGACCAGCTCCAAATGACCTTCCTGAGTTGGCTCTTTTCCACCGTAGCAATGAGATCTGACTGTCTTGGTACTTCTGCACAAGAAGCACCTGTTGTTAGCGCCCAACCTGGCCGGAATTTGGCCAGAAAAGGCACTCCGAGTGTCTAGTGAGAATACTTAGAGAGAGAAATGGAGTGTAATATGTTGTGTACATTCTAGGGTTGCTTCCCGTCCACTTATACAGGCCCTCCTGACTTGTGCTCCAAGACCATGGGCAATTCAGTAATTTGGCTCAGATGACGTCACAGCACGTCACGAGCCAAGTCTGTTATCATGGCATGTGCATGCCTCCAATCACTGTTTGACACGCGTCATAACAACTCAGCTATCGTCATAATGACGTAGGGAAGGTTGTTACGTGCCAATGGCTCACGTCACGAGCCAAACACGAGTGGTAACCATTTCAGATGACATCAATCATGACGTAAGATATGAACAGCCTCCCGCATTCCTCTCGAGTCACTTTGGGTTTACCCGGCTCGAGTGACTCGTCCCGATCAGTGTCGTCTCAGCTGGAATGCCGATTTATGCCAATTTGTTCATCTCGGTACAATTCCATTGGGCTCGCACGATAGTCTGGCCCAAATTCTTGAGAAATGGGCCTTGTTACATTTACTGTTTTGACCCTTGGTCTGTATCATCCTGCTAGCCCATTGAATCCACACTCTCTAAAATTAGCAACTCCGTAGGGCATCCACAGTGGACTCTCAAAAAGGCCCCTAAGTGAGACTCCTAACATTTACCTAGCCATGTGCTCAAGTATTGCCTTCAATGGGCTACCCATACAAACTCTTAAGGGTGGCTCATAAGCTTGGCTCCTAGTACAATAGTTAAATTTAGGTAGCCTTATAGCTAACTCCAAGTGGGACCGAAGTCTTTAATTTTTTTTTAATATGAAATCTTTGAAAAAGTTACTGTTGGAAAAAGTTGCCCCTAATTTTTTTTTTTCACAAAATAGAGAATGCTATTGCTAGCCCATTAAGTGCACACATCCTCTCTAAATTTAACAGGCTCTAGGAGTGAAAAGTGGACCCCAATTATGCTTATGTGTACACCTTAAGATACAACTTAGGAGCAATTTTTAAGGAGCCCACTGTAGATGCCCTTAGGAGTGAAATTTTAGCAACTCCTTCGGAGTGGAATTTTTGGGTTCCATTTTGCTTACGTGTGAACTGCATGATTGAATTTATGAAGGTTGTATTTGGTTAGATAGTTTAGTTTTGTTTTGAAGATGTCAGCAAATGTAACGAGTGGAGAGAGAAATGAGAAAAATGATGATATCATCAAAACTAAAACCAAAACTAAACAGGAAACGAACAAGGCCGAACTATTTCTAGGGAGCGCGTTGTGAATGCTTTTAACACCCAAGGACTATTCAAAATCGTACCTCACCATGGGCCATCATTTTTGTCTTATGCTAGCTAACGATGACCCTTTTTCCCTTCTAAGTTGACTCCGAAAGAGAAAAGTCTCTCACTTAGAGCAAAAACAACAGCATAGGTAAAACTCCTCTTTCGGTACTTTTTGGGTACTTTACAGAGGTAAAAGTATGAAAGAGGGCTGCAGCAGCTACGGTAAAATAGACTATTGAATACCTTTTGCTACAGCGCTTCGGCACTAGTAGCGTTGAACTGTACACAAGGTATTGCATATTTTATTAATTCATGTCCCATCCGTTCCTCTCTTTTTACTCTCTCTCTGCTTGGAAATCTGGAACGTGGGGGATAAAAGGTGAGAGAAAAGAGTATTTTAATTGATAATAGGTAAAATAGATAATGCTGCTGGAGTGTTGATAGTGACAGGGTAACTATATGCATTGTACACTAGGTTTTTTGGCCAAAATTTTGGCTTAGCTGCTGCTGATGCTCTTATCCTCTTTAAATTCCCCACTCCCCACCTCTTAAATTTGAACCACAGAAGAGAAAAAGAAGATTGGAAATTCCTCACTCCCTCCCTCTCTATCTCTCTCTCTCTCTGAGTCTCTCTAAGTTAAGTAGAGGAGGGGAGAAGAAATAAAGGAAAAAGGCCATTAGTGTTACTGCAGCATTTAAGTCGCGAAAGCAGAGTTCTTTTCCGCAGAGTACCCTTGCCTGATTATCGGTATGTAATCACACAACTCAACTAAAGCTTTCCTTTCGAGTGGTGGCTAGTTCATGTAGCGAGTTCTTAAATATCCCCCCTTGTACTAAAATTAAAAATCTTGGGAATACTTTAGCCACGTAACATATACTCCATCTATCCCACAAAGTTGGCCCTATTTGGATATTCCAACTTTTTAAAGAGACATACAATAAATGCATGTCTCATTTCTAAATAATCATTGATTTCCTTTTCTACCCCTTGGAACCCACTTATAAAGTTATTTTAAATTATTTAAAGGATTAATTGTTGAAATTCAGCCACATTTTGTTCTTGGTTTTTCAAATTGCACTATTATTTTGGAACACCCCAAAATGGAATAGATTATGAACTTTATGGAAGGAAGGTAGTATATAGTTAAGTGGTCTGGATAGCAAATTATGTAAAAAAGAACAGAAAATTAGCTCTATGGATGGAGAAGTGTGTATACCTTAATCGTCGCAAGGATTCATTCAGTTTTTATTTATCTTTGAGGACAACCTCACGATAAGATTTTACATTTACCTATCAAATACTGTGAAATTTCATTTAATAAATTTTTACATCGTGCTCTCCTCCCACCTCCGCCTAACAATCACGTCTGGGCCTCTAACAGGCGACTACCTCCAACCGACAACCATGAAAATGAGTGACATTTCAGTAATTGTGAAATTTCACTAGATTCACAAAAGTTAGTGAAATTTAAAAACTACTGATTTTTATTATTTTAATGCTGGTGAATTTCATCACAAAGCACAACCTCCACTTAGTGAATTTTTTGAATTTTGCGAGACTTCAAAAAGCAAACCACCACTTATAGTGAATTTCAATAAGTTAGCCAAATCTACTAATTCTAACGAATGATCATAAAACTATAACTGTCTCTTACCTCCTATCTGTCTCTCGTCTCCAAGACACACACACATGCCACTATCAATTAAGTTTATAATTCCTAACAGGTACAAACTGAAGCAGATCGGACCAAAACATTGGCTGATTGGAAAATGAACTCCGTGAGATTGTTTGCCGTTCCAATCTTGGGTTTCTTCGTCATGGAACTTTTCCACATTTGCTGCGGAGAGGGACTCGCTCCTTCTCCTGCTCCAAACCTCAGTCCGGGTATGTTTATCATCCTTTACTTTTCTTTTGAGAAATGATTTTTTGGCCACTTTGATTCATGTAGTTATTCAATGTACTCGCGGTCTGGACACGGATTTAGATTTTGAAACCGTGGATTAATCAATCCGGACCGTGAGATTTTTATTGGTCCAATATCTGTAGTGGTGAACTTGGGTAAAATGGACACAATCACATTTTTTGTGCTACACTCGTCACTTTCCGTCAGTCATTAACTGATGACTAACCGTGGGGGAAATCTGCAGACAATTAAAATCTAAATCTCACGGAACCTTCAGGCTTCGTTGCTATTTTTGAAACTTCAGGGGAAGTTAGTGTTATTGTCAGAAACCTCAGGGGAGGTTGATATAACTATGCTTTTCTTATATGAATTTTTCAATTGTTAATGATCCTACAGATCAGCCTCCGTCTCATTTGAGTCCTACTTCTCCTCCACCAGCCACCCAAAGTAATGGACCGCCTCCATTTCATTTGAGTCCTCCTTCTCCTCCACCAGCCACCCAAAGTAATGGACCGCCTCCATTTCATTTGAGTCTTACTTCTCCTCCACCAGCCACCCAAAGTAATGGAGCAGCTGCTGGTATAACTGTTTTTCAACTCCTATGGTTGATTTCATTCCGACTCCTCCTACGGTTGATTTTGTGAAATTTTATCCGCAGGAAAAAAGTTATCAACTATTGTAGCAATTATAATAGCAACTATTGTAGGAGTCGCAATACTTGCCATTATCGCATGGACTTGCATGAGGAAATTGGAAAGGGCATTTCCCACGAGAAAATCACCGGCCTCGAATGTGATTCAAGTTTGGATGCTTGATGCACCTACAATGGAGAGATTCCTTCAAGACCTGGAAAAGGAAAAAGTGGTAAGATTCTCAGCCCAACAGTTATGTAGCTTCACGAATAATTACTCAACAGAGTTGGGTTCTGGAGGCTTCGGAATTGTCTACAAAGGACAATTCCCGAATGGAGTCAAGATTGCTGTAAAGGTCCTCAAAAAGAGCTCACTAGATAAAAGAGCCGAGGCACAGTTCATGGCGGAGGTGAGCACCATTGGAAGGACTTACCATATAAACCTAGTGAGGCTATATGGTTTCTCCTACGATAGCTTAATGAGCACGTTAGTCTACGAGTACATGGACAATGGATCGTTGGATAAGCATTTGTTCAGCGATAATACACAAAGAATTGACTGGAATAAGTTGCCTAAAATTGCGATTGGGATAGCAAGAGGTATAGCTTACCTTCACGAAGAGTGTCAGCAAAGAATCATTCATTACGACATAAAACCCGGTAATGTGCTACTGGATGCTAATTTTAACCCGAAGATTGCAGATTTTGGCCTTGCAAAGATTTCCAATAGAGATATCACACATGACTCTTCGACAGGATATAAAGGGACCCCCGGTTATTCAGCTCCTGAGTTCCTACTCAATAACTACCCTATCACATGCAAATGTGATGTTTATAGCTTCGGCATGCTTTTGTTTGAGATAGTGGGGAGGAGGAGGAATACTATAGTAGGGCCCACGGATAGCTTGGATTGGTTCCCAAAATATGTTTGGGATGAGTATGAGAAAGGTGCATTGGCAACATTGACACTTTTGTTTGGAATAGAAGAAAAGGATAGAGAGATAGCAAAGAGAATGGCTATGGTAGCGTTGTGGTGTGTTCAAGACTCACCGGAGGCCAGGCCACCGATGAGTGTTGTGGTGAAAATGTTGGAAGGAGGAGTGGAGATCACGCCACCTCCTAAACCATTCCATTATTTGTATTCCATAGGGGTTAATGGGCTTCGTCCACCTACTTGTAATAGTTCAGACTTTTCGACCAGCTATGGAACTAATTCATATTGGTACAAGGAGCAAACAACAACTATCATGGCTAAGTACGAGATAGAAATCGCCAGTTCATCTTAAGAAATGGAAAACCATTGTAATTTGTACCTTAAATAAGAGCCTTGATTGTTTCTTCGTTTACTTGTGAAGTTCACGGTCTCTACAATTGTTTAAGACTTAGTCAATGTAATAAAGTATTCAAGTACACTTACATTTATGCCTGATCTTTGGGAATAGGGTTGTCCCTGGATAAACCTAGAGGTGCGGCGACTTTAGGCCTCCAAAATTTTAGCAAAAACTGGGAGCCTATTTTGCAAATAAGAAACTTTATCATATACTCCCTCCGTCCCTTTTTAAATGATCCACTTGGGGAACGTGTATTTTTGCGAACGTTTAAAAATGTACTTTCGCATATCGTTTTTAAAATTTTTTTGCTCCAAATTAAAGTACTCAATGAGCACTTTAATTTGATATAAAACCAATTAAAAAGTTATACAAAGAAATATGTTTTTTAGGGGTTTAAAATTACACGCATTCCCATATGGATCAATTAAAAAGGGACGAAGGGAGTATTAGTTATTCCGCTATTCAGTAGCATGTCCAATGGTTTCTGCGACCTCAAAAAACGGTCCAACACCTGCAAGGTGAAGTGCTCTTTTTTCTGTTGGATTTAGGTGTAGATAATATATAAAACTAAAACCCCTTGTGTTGTAAATTAATTATGCTTTAGTGCTTGTAGATGTAGTAATTGTTACTCATGACCAAGGTTCAATCTTTTACACACAATCAATGTTCTGATAATTTTTTTTTTCTTTCCCTTATTTTACTTTTAATATCAAATTCACAAACTTGGATGAAAAAAGGTTTTAAAAAAAAACTCATATTGTAAAAATTTGTTTTCTTATTGGTAAAGTTAATAACATGCTTAGTTATACAAAATGCAGTGTATTAGCGGTACTTCGTTATGTTTGATTCTTTTTTTTTTCTTGTGGTATAATTTTTTAAAAGATAATTTTAGTTAAATTATAAAGCTAAAATACCATTTTTAGTTTTGTCTACCTTATATTAGCCATCTCTGTTGAATTGTTTTTTGCTAACAAACCAAGGGCCCATTTTGCAAATTAGCTAATAGTTTTCCATGTGATAAAATGGAGATTTGCTAAAATCAAGTGGGTGATTTTAGCAAATGAAGTGGGGAGGAGATTTTATCTCCAATGAATCTGGACACACACTTGTCCAGATTCATTGGAGATAAAATCTCCTCCCCACTTCATTTGCTAAAATCACCCACTTGATTTTAGCAAATCTCCATTTTATCAAATGGAAAACTAAGCTTTAAGTGTCCTAATATCGGGGCGGGCCCTCTTTGAATAGCATCTTTCTAGTTTTACATTTGTCGTTGATCTTCTGGAAATCATCCCTTCTGGTTTTTTGGATAGAGGCGTGACCAGGGAGTGCTGGTGAGAGAGCACTTAGCTAGAGTCAAAAGATTTCCGAAAAAAAGAATTATCAAAAAAAAAAAAAGCCTGCAAAAGTGCTTGGCCACCATGTCATGACCAACTTGCTCGTGCTGGAAAACAAGAACTTGTTCGCAGCAAGACCACAAAAGAAAACCATATTTTCGCCGAACAAACAGGTTTGGAATTATATATTGGAGGAGTACTTGTTCCTTCTTTCACGAACAATGTTTTCCGGGTGGCCCTTTCGCCATAATAGCAGGAGTTGTAGGGTTTCTCCTATTATTGGCCATTCTGTTTTTCCTTGGGGAACATTTGGCCTAGGGGATTTGTGCTTGTATAGTATGAAGAAGGAGAAGAGAAAGCTGAGAGTGAGAGGTGTGCAAAGTAAAAAACTAGGCAATGGAGAGAGGGAGAGGAAAGCAAGCTGTGATAAAGTTCCCCATTGTTACTCATACACACATCAATGACATAATCACTTCATGTAAGGAAAGCAGCCAAGCAGGGCAGGTTAGATTTCCGTGAATCAGATGGCTTCATGGCGAATGATTTTGTTCACATTACTCTCACTTTGATTGGTGGAAAAAATATGGGCCCTGCCACAAACTAACTCCATTATTATCAAAAAGAGTATTGATCCCATAGCCCCTATACAATTAATCAAAGCGAGGGTAATGTTCTCCCTTTTTTAATGAGAGTGAACAAATCGGACTTGGCTTCATGGAAAAAGAGGGAAGAAGGAGGAGATAGTTGGGGATTCATATTTACAAGAAGTGGTTGGTGACTCAGCTGAATTCGTTGGGAACATAAACAGGGGTTGTAAATTGGTGGTGGCTACGGAGAGCGTCTCGAGAAGCCTATTGGAACAATCAAAGTAGCAGGCAAATTCAAACTGGGGTTTGGGCCATGATATGGGAAAAAAATTCAGTGCCGAGCAGGTATCACATGGCAGTGCCCAGCGCACATCTCAGCCATCTAAAAATGTGTTGACGATCTGGATTTTAAATAAACTCTTACAGGGAAGAGTTTATTTAAAATCTAGACCATTAATTGCTGAGATGGACAGTTGCAGTGGGCTCTTATAGGCACCACGTGGTACCCGCTCAGCTCTGCAAATTTCTCCCAAAATTTGGGTTCTTAGCTTTTTAATCCTAGCATTGTCCTTCCTACGATAATGTGGTCAATCAAAAGGTTTTGTTACGTAACTGCCCTAGCTATCATTCCAAGGTACACACCAATTTTGACCATACTTCATTTTCATGTAGACTTGTAAATTGTAATTGCCAAAAGATAGGGAAAAAAAACATGACTTCACAACAAACTTAAATCTTCTTTGTATCTTGTGTTGTGCCCCAAGGATCAAAACAAACACACGAAACGCACACACGGACAAACAAATTTTTATGTGGTATGTGAATGTCCACGGGTAGCTGACTAAAACAAATTCTGTTTTAGTCAGGTTTTTTGTTTTGGTTGCCTCCTGGGCATCCTTGTTCTCTCTCTTTTCAGGCTTAAGTTGGCATGTGATTGTCAAGGGGTTATTCCTCTTGTCGTGATGCCGTTTAAACTTTGTATTCCTGATCCAAAGATTAATAAATTTCTTTTGCCATTGAAAAAAAATTAGAGATAAGTTTAGGTGGCTTCTATTATAAGGGTATTGTGGTCTTTTATACTAGTTGACTTCTTGTATCCGAAATTGGGAAAAAAAAAAAATTCAGCGCTGAGCGGGTACCACATGGCAATGCTCAGCACACATCTCAGATAGGGGAAAAAAATGACTTCACATCAAACTTATCTTCTTTGTATCTTGTGTTGTGCCCCAAAGATCAAAACAAAACACACGGACAAACAGATTTTTACGTGGTTCCGCAAACGAAGCGGGTACGTCTACGAGTAGCTAATTTCAATATGAGCAGAGATAACAGAGGTTTTTCTCACACTAAAACCTATACAGGAAACCCACTGGTTTCTTTCTCTCCCTCACAACTCTACATTTTTGCTACAAGTTTAAGCTTTACAATTGCTAGCATTTATAGGGAGAAATAGCCATTGTTCTTGATCAAGCTTGAACCAAGTTGGTGCCTCAAAGTCAAGAATGTAGGCTGGAGAAATCATCTTTGAAGAATTTGAGACATTCCAAATGAGATATGCAGCCAGCTAACATGTGCTAAATATGCTGCAAATCTCCAATATCTTGTATACTCGCCATTAGAAAATATGCAAAATATATATATGTTAGGAATAAGATGAATAGAGTAGCTAGGAATGTTGGAGTGTGCTAACAAAATGACTAGTTAAAATAGAGAAAAATACCATTACACTAAGGCCATCCAAATCAGACTTGCTATTTCTCTCTTTTGAACAAAATAGAGAGGCACAATAGAAAAAGGCTCAAAATTTACTCCACAACAGACTTGGCATTTTGATCAAAAGTTGTAGCTAATGAACAATAAGTCACCAAAGTAGAAGCCCTACTGTTCACTTAACAAAGCTAAAAACCCTTAAAATTTGTCAAGAAATAAAAGGTGGGTGGTACGTATTTGTGTAGAAAGAAAAGAATAGTTTAATATAGTAAAGTTAAAAAAAAAAGAGTCTGATTTTGTGAGTTTTTGATAAAGTGACTTGCTAAAATATAAAAAATATTTTTGAAGTTAAATTTGGTGCAAAATTTGGTGCTCTTGATAAAGATGATCTACAGCAAGTTAACTAGTGACTATAAGGTGACTGCCATTTCTTATTCACTTTCCATCCAAGAGATATTCAAAGTCATAGCTTTCAGTGTCGTTGGTTGTTGATTAGTCCTCTGGTAATTATGGAGTGCTCCATTTTTTCTTCTAAGTTGAATTGTCTCTGGCTTGACTGTTTCTGTGATTGTGAAAGAGGAAAAAACCACTCACTCATACTCTTTGCATAATCTCTCTCTCTCTCTCTCTCTCTCTCTCTCTCTCTCTCTCTCTGATTTAAGCAAAGATGAGGGGAGAAGAAATAAAGAAAAGAGGCCAGGAGTTTTACTGCAGCATTTAGTGGTGGAAGCAGAGTTCTTATCTGTAAGCACAACTCAATTTATGTGTTATATAAAACTCATCATTGTTAGTAATCGACATTTAATCAACGGGTATTTGTAATCTTAACGTGGGGAGATTAATAAGTATTTAATAACGTGGAGCTCGAAATATAATCGAGATAAAGATGGGAGTGCAATTATAATTCTTTAGTGGTGTGAATTATAATTTGTGAAATAAGAATAGAATCCGGGTGGGATTAGGTTTTCTTATTTACACAAGGAGCCCAGATTTATTTCTCCTCAGGTCCCTGCTCTAGCCCTATAAATATATCGTTATGTTCTCTAGGTCACATAACAGTCATTCAGAAAATTAGAATAGAGGCTGTGAGAAAGAACAAAGAGATCACGTAGAAGTCCACACTTGGCTACATGATCGAGATATAAGGGAATATGGCAGAAGATCATGAGGTACTGTTGGGCAAAGCTTGTTGCATACAGTAATTAGGTCTGTCAAGTTCTAAAATAAACAAGTCAACCAGCGTTCGTGTCTACGGATGGGAGTTAAACCCTAATTCCGCCTTGTAGGGTTTGTGTTTATTTTTGTTGTTTAATCTATACGCGTAATTACTGGGTTCTGGGATTCGTTTCCCAACAGTGGTATCAGAGCGGGCTGTAATCATGCGTATGGATTAAACAAGCCATGTTGTTTGTAGAACATAGATATAGAACTGTGCTAACCGTTGTTTTGCAGAGTTCTAGTTTGTTCTGACGTCTGTTTTGCAGAATCGATTATCCCACTATTATGGTCACACATGTTTTTGATTGTGTGATTGGATCCCACGCTTTGTAATTGTTTTATGCGTGGTTACTATTACTGTTTTTTTATTACAAGTTTAGTTTTGTAATCTGTAATAGTAGTATGTGGGAGGTATAAGTTTTTGATGTAATCTTTGTTTCTTCAGTTGTATCGTTTTAGATATATAGATCTGTTGTAAGATTACAGATTCTGTAATGGGGCATAAGATATGGAGAAAACAATTTTTTTTGACAAGAAGATAAGTTTTGTCAAGAAAAAAGAATGTTTGGCTCGCAGCAGAATTTTTTCAGATTTTTAAGGTCAGATTGCAAGGCTGTTTTGACCCAGTAAACATCGGAATTGAAAATTCTTTTCTTCACAGAAGTTGTAGATAATTGAATTTCGAATCCAACCCAATTGGAATCAGTTCAATCGGAGTTCGGATGAGAGAGAAAAGTCCAAAATACTGAAGGCTGTGCAGTTTACTCGGGAAAATTTTCAGATCCGATTTTTCTTGCCTAAGTATGGTTGGATTTTGGTTTCCTGGATTGATTCAAAGTATCTAAGTCTTCTACGTATGTATTGCTCAAAGATTTCAAGTTTGGAAAGGATTCCTTACTGCTTAAGAATTTCAAGACTCGAAGGATTCCTGACTGCTTAAAGATTTCAAGACTGGAAGGATTCCTTATTGCTCAAGGATTGCATCTTTGACCATAATAGTTGGGATACATATTATTTATGTTTCCTTTTTATGAATATTTGTATATTCATCTTGTTTGCATGTGTGATAGTTTACCAGATTTGGACAACATGGTAATATTTGGCTTTTGACCTAGATCACGGTTTTTGCAAACATGTTAATTTTGATAACCCTCACAAATTTTTTAAATTACTAAGTGGGAGAGGGAGTTTATTTTGTATAAATCTCATGGTCTCCATTACTAGTATGTAGATGATATAATTAAGTTTTGTGTGTTGGTTTTAGTGCCTTCCTCCCCATCGGACGAAATTAATTATGGCATCATCAGTACTTACTTCCTTAGAGGGTAGCTCCAAGATAATTGTTGTGTGGACTACTCCTCTATCTGGGGTAGTTCATTACGGAACAATGGATCTTGAAGTTAGGTAATGGTATACACTTAGCTATAAATAACAAGTATCCTCTCCATCTGAGTCACTGCTTTTATTTATAGGACCGAAGCAAATTAGCTATTTAACTTTATTGGGCACGGTTTAGTGTCTAGATAGTAAAATTAAAAGGTTGTGCCTATCTACACGAATGATGAAGAGTAGTGGACCTACCCATCGAGGCATACTCTTCACGGTGTGTAGGGTTGCTAATGTTTTTCTTTTAATAGACTGGTTGAGGGAACCAATTTAATAGAAATACAAAAAGTTTTGATTGCCCTTCATAATTGTTGTTATGTGATTCTCAGATTCAAAAAATGAACTTTTTCAATCCACTTGATGACATTGTCAAACAAATTTACTGGTCTTAATTATATTGACTAGAAAAGGATCTGGATATTGTGTCGACTGCTTAGGGGACCAAATTTGTGTTCTTTGAGGTGTGCTCTATCAAACCCATTGAAATTGCAACAGAACCTGAAATCCGGTATATATGGATTGGGTTAAAACTGATGAGATGGCGCGGTGTTACATTTTAGCTTCTATGTCGAATGTATTGCAACATCAGCATCAGTTTTTTGAAAACTGCCTATGACATGATGCATAACCTAAAATAAAGGTTTGGGGTGCGCCTAGGCAAGTTGTAATGTGAGATTTGGGGAATTAACCATTGGTAAAGGAACCCTAGTAAGGGGATTATGTTCTGAAGATAATAGGTCTTTTGAATGAACTAGAAATCCCAGGAGCTGAAATCAATGGGGAAACCCAGGTTGATATTGTGTTCCAGTTGCTTACCAAGCTTTTTCAACAGTTTCGCCTGAATTACAATATGAACAAAATGCATTATTATTTGACGAAACTGTTGAAAGAGCGTTAAATTAGCCAAGGGTCTTTTGGTTAATAAATAGACAACTGTAATTGTAGTTGAAGAGGTTTCTACTTCTTAGCCGGAAGGCAGTAAGAAGCAGGAAAAGGTTCAACAACAAGCAACGGTTCCTCAGACAGTTTATGAGCTTGGAAGTAGAGTGGAAAAGCCTAACGGCAAGTGTTTTCACTATAAGCAGAAAGGACACTAGAAGAAGATTATCCGAATTATCTCAATAAATTGAATAATCAAGGAAATTTTTTTTTTACTAGTAGTTGAATCATGTTTAGCGGTGTTATCTACCAGTACCTGGTGTGTAGATACGGGTGCCACTAATCATGTTTGCAATTTAGATTGCAAAGGTTCCAGGAAACCAGGAGACTTAGTGATGAAGAGATTTATCTACATATGGGAAGTGCTACAAAAGTAGCAACAGTTGCAGTAGGCGTTTAATTTCAAGAAATTGTCTTTATGATCATTGAATTAGGAGAAACTTAGTTTCGGTTTCTAAATTTGGTTGTAAATGGATATTTGGTTTATTTTTAATAACTCTGTGGTTATTAAGTTAAATAAACATTTTATCTGTTCTGATTCATTAGATGACAATCTCTACTTTATTAATGATATCGTTCCTACAATGCAACTAAATGAATTGAATAACACTAATAAATTGCCATATAAGAGAAATGAGCCTTATAAGTTGAACCAAACGTATCTTTGGCACTTACACCTAGGTCATATTACTCTAAATAGAATTTCTAGACTGGTTAAAAATGGATCTTTGGGTTCATTAGAAGTGGAAGCATTTCCGGTCTGTGAATCCTGTTTGGAAGGTAAAATGACTAAGATGCCTTTTTTCAAAAAAAAGGGAGAGCCAATGAAACGTTGAAATTGGTTCACTTTGATCTGTGTGTACCTATGAACATCCGGGGTAGAGGTGATTTTGAGTATTTCAATACTTTTATTGATGATTACTCAAGACATGGTTACATTTATTTGATACACCATAAGTCCGAATGCTTTGAGAAATTCAAGGAGCATAGACCGAAAACGGGAAAGTGTCTGGATAAATGTATCAAGACACTGCGATCTTATCGTGGTGACGAATACCTCTTGGAAGTATTTAGGAACTAGTGGCAGCAGAAGGGATTACATCCCAGTTGTCTGTGCTAGGTATGCACAACATAATGGTGTAGCAGAAAGAAGGAAAAGACTCTTATGGATATGGTGAGATCAGTGATGACTTATTCAAATTTACTAAATTCGTTTTGGGGACATGCACTAGAAACAATAGCGTACATTCTTAACTTGGTACCATTTAAGCTAGTACCAACTGCACCCACAGAACTATGGACTGGGAGCAAAACTAGTCTATGGCATGTTCAGAATTGGGGTAGTCCAGCACATGTGCTGAAAGGGAAAACAGATAAATTGGAATCAAGGACAAATGTTTGTTTGTTTTGGTGGGGTACCCTAGAGAAACGAAAGTTGCTCTATTTTATAGTCTTAAGGATCATAAGGTCATTGTTAGCACCAATGCTTGATACTTAGAAGAAGACTATGTCATAGATCACAAGCCTAGTAGTAAGATTGTTCTAGAAGAATTGAGAGAAAATAGATCGGCACAGACTTCTTCAATACCAATAGTACAAGAGGCTACATCACATGAAATTGTTGTCAACACACCAATACCTTGTCGTAGTGGGAGGGTTATTGTTCCACCCAGTCGGTATTCGTTGTTGGGAGAGTCCTCAGATTTGATCCCTGATGAACAACATGCCGATCCCTGTAACTACAATGAGGCATTACAAGATAAAGATGCGGAATTTTGGCAAAAGGTTATGAATTCAGAGATGGAGTCTATGTACTCAAATCAAGTATGGGATCTTGTAGAACCACCCAAAGGGATAAAACCCGTCGGATGCAAGTGGATTTATAAGAAGAAGAGAGGAGCGGACGGGAAGGTTGAAACCTATAAAGCTAGGCTTGTTGCGAAACGTTATACTCAAAAAGAAGGGATCGATTATGAGGAAACGTTTTCGCCGGTAGCCATGCTTAAGTCCATCCGGATTCTCTTATCCATTGCGGCTCATCTCGATTATGAGATTTGGCAAATGGATGTGAAGACTGCGTTCCTTAATGGCAATCTGGGTGAATGCATCTACATGATGCAACCAGATGAATTCATAGCAAAAGGTCAAGAGCACATGTTGTGCAAGCTTAAGAAGTCTATTTATGGACTTAAGCAAGCATCTAGGTCTTGGAACATCCGTTTTGATCAAGCAATCAAGTCTTTTGGTTTTGATCAGTGTCCAGATGAGTCGTGTGTGTACAAGAAGCGCAATGGAAATGTGGTGGTGTTTGTATTGCTATATGTGGATGATATCTTGCTCATCGGAAACGATGTTAGAGTGTTATCTTTGGTATAGTTGTGGTTATCTAGCCAGTTCGATATGAAGGATTTAGGAGTAGCTGGTCACATCCTTGGGATTAAATTTCTGCGAGATCAAGCAAAGGATGTTGGGCTTCTCAAGCTTCCTATATCGATACGATCCTTACCCGTTTTAGCATGCAGGATTCCGAGAAAGGATTGCTTCCTTTCAGACACGGAGTCAATCTATCCAAGGATCAGTGTCTTAAGGCATCTGAGGAGATGGAGAAAATGAAGGGAGTTCCTAATGCTTCAACAATAGGAAGCCTCATGTATGCTATGCTGTGAACTAGACTTGATATTTGCTTTGCTGTCGGCATGGTTAGCAGATTTCAGTCTAACCCTGGACAAGAAGATTGGACTGATATAAAATGTATACTCAAGTATCTGAAAAGAACTAAGGATTATACGTTGGTGTACCAGTCAGACAGTCTAGTGCCTTGTGGGTACACAGATTAAGACTTTATATTATATAAGAGTTCCAGAAAGTCAACATCGAGATATGTGTTTTCCCTATGAGGTAGAGCCATGAGTTGGTGGAGTATCTAGTGATCGTATATTGTAGATTCCACCATGGAGGCCGAGTATGTGGCAATTTTTGAGGTAGCCAAGAAGCCGTTTGGCTCAAGAACTTCTTGATGGATCTAGAAGTGGTACTTTCGATACAGTCAGCAATTTCAATCTATTGTGACAATAGTAGTGCAGTTGCTAACTCGAAGGAGCCAAAGATTCATAAGAAGGGAAAACACATTGAGTGAAAGCATCACCTGATACGAGCGATCGTATAGAAAGGTGATGTAGCTGTGACCAAGATTCCATCAGCAAACAACCTAGCAGATCCTTTTACAAATGGCTTACATGCCAAGACTTTTGATAGTCATGTAGAGGGCATGGAAGTGAGATACGTGGCAGCATGGTTTTGAGTCTAAGTGGGAGATTATTTGAAACTTATACTAAAAGTCATGCTTTTATGTAATGGATTAATATTTAATTAGTTAATTATTAATCAGTTTTATCCCTTTTTTTGATGAGAATCTATTATGGGCAATGTTTGCATGATATAATTGTATGTTGTGCATATGTCTTTTATTCTACATAGTAGATGATCTAGTGTGCAAAGTACGGCTTACACACAGAAGATTGGATCATCGGTTCTTGTGGAATATAAGTTTTGGTTCACAATCTTAGATGGAATTTGACACACCATCAGTAGGATTGTAGTACAATGTTTTAGTAGGTTTGTCTTGACTACAGGGAACGGTTCTAGTTCCGACTCATTGTGCTAGTACATTTTGTGTGTATTGAACAGGACCGCTTTAAGGTAATTGTCTTAGTACTGACATTTCAAGACATTTAGAACCTTATAGTTATTAAGAATAGTTATGCTCTTAATCTGGATATAATTAATACATATATACATTTAATGTTGTTGACTTTGATTCATTATAAAGTGAGATCTTTTTTCATGGTCAATAGTCTTGGTGAGTTGGGTCACAACATTATATGCATGAAATATATGGATATTAATTATTGATAGAATCCACGTCTCGTTAGAGATTGATGATACCCCCTTGAGTAAACTTATAAGTTTCGGTTATGTCAAACCCTGCAGGTGGATATTTGTATCCGACATATCGAATAAGTTAAGTGGTTAGTCTCAAGGTGTTTTATAAGATGTTGATTAGTGGGAGATTGTTAGTAATCGACATTTAATCAACGGGTATTTGCAATCTTAACGTGGGGAGATTAATAAGTATTTAATAACGTGAAGCTCGAAATATAATCGAGATAAAGATGGGAGTGCAATTATAATTCTTTAGTGGTGTGAATTATAATTTGTGAAATAAGAATAGAATCCGGGTGGGATTTGGTTTTCTTATTTACACAAGGAGCCCAGATTTATTTCTCCTCAGGTCCCTGCTCTAGCCCTATAAATATATCGTTATGTTCTCTAGGTCACATAACAGTCATTCAGAAAATTAGAATAGAGGCTGTGAGAGAGAACAAAGAGATCACGTAGAAGTCCACACTTGGCTACATGATCGAGATATAAGGGAATATGGCAGAAGATCATGAGGTACTGTCGGGCAAAGCTTGTTGCATACAGTAATTAGGTCTGTCAAGTTCTAAAATAAACAAGTCAACCAGCGTTCGTGTCTACGAATGGGAGGTAAACCCTAATTCCGCCTTGTAGGGTTTGTGTTTATTTTTGTTGTTTAATCTATACGCGTAATTACTGGGTTCTGGGATTCGTTTCCCAACAATCATGACCTTTCGTTTATGTTATCTGTCATTGTTTTTCGCGTACGTTCCTCGCAATTCTGTGGCTTTGTGCATTTCGAAAGCATAATGTTTTCATCTTCCTCTTGATCGAAATAAGCGTAGATATTGGTTTAGTAATCAGTCTGAATTTGTAGTCGTTAAATCCAATGATTTTACATGAAATTGCAATCTACAACAACAATAATGGAGTGGAATCATATGATCAATTGTTTTTCACCTGTCCTATGGCTGGGACTGTCTGGCAAGAAGTGTTGGCCCTGAACAACGTAACAAGGCCTTCGGTATAGCCGAGAAATGAGATTATCTTGGGCTTCTTGTTCAGAAAATGGAATCCTTTGGTTGATACCATTTGGATTTTCCAGTCATGTGGTGTTGATGCTTCTACTCTTGCTTGCGTAGTGAAAGAGGAGATTAGGACCAGACTTGGGTCTTTGATGATGAAGAGTTCTGAGAAGGCTGGAAGGATTTGTTGCGCTTGGCGGATACCCTTTAAGCCTCCCTTTGTTTAGTTTTCCATGCTATAGCTAAGATCAATGCTGGTTTTGGGGTGCTGATGACTTCTGCAGTTTTTGTCTGTTTTTGTTGCTTTCATAGCTGCTATAGCTAAGATCAATGCTGGTTTTGGGTTTTCTTGTCCTTCCAGGAGGACTTGTGTTTGGAGCGTTTGTTTTTTGTAATAAATGATTAATTACCCATAAAAAAACAATAACAAAAGGCAAATAAATTTACTTATTGCAATAGCAGAAAATAAATGAAAACAGAAACACCGGTGAAAATGAAAACTTAAAATCCCCAGAAAGTTGAGGGTTATTTTTAAGCCTCAAAATAAAAGGACTAGTTCTAACAGGAACTAAAAGATCTTTTGGATACTCAACCAAACAAATTAAGCAGTACCACATTGTTTGATCGATGTTTTCATATCTGACTTTTTCAAGTGCAATTCATGCGACGAGATGTCTACATTTGTACTAATTCATCTACTGCTATGACTGATTTTCAACTTGCAGCCGTGATGGTCGTATGCTTTTCTGCAAGGAAATTGAGAAGGGCGATTGTGTCAAAACTGCAACATGCCATTGCTACGATACGAAGGACCCCAAAAGTGGTTCAACATTGGGAAATCAATGCACCCACAATGGAGAGCATCCTCCAAGACTTGGCGAAGGAAAAACTGGTAAGATTCACCGCCCAACAATTATGTAGTTTCACTACTAATTACTCAACCGTTTTGGGTTCGGGAGGCTTTGGATTAGTTTACAAAGGACAAATGCCGAATGGAGTCAAGATTGCAGTAAAAGTCCTCAAAAGGAGCTTACTAGATAAAAGAGCTGCGGAGCAATTCATGGCGGAGGTGAGTACTATTGGAAGGACTTACCATATAAACCTAGTGAGGCTTTATGGTTTTTCCTACGATCGATTAAAGAGCGCATTAGTGTTCGAGTACATGGAAAATGGATCGTTGGATAAATACTTGTTTAGCAATGATACACAAGGAACTAATTGGAATAAGCAACTTGAAATTGCAATAGGGACGGCTAAAGCTATAGCTTACCTTCACGAAGGGTGTCAGCCAAGAATCATTCACTATGACATAAAGCCCGCTAATGTGCTATTGGATGTCAATTTTAACCCTAAGGTCACGGATTTCGGCCTTCCAAAGCTTTGCAATGGAGACAACACCCATGACCCTCCCGAAGGATATAAAGGGACTCCTGGTTACTCAGCTCCCGAGTTTCTTCTCAATAATTACCCTATCACTCAAAAATGCGATGTTTATAGTTTCAGCATGCTTTTGTTTGAGATTGTAGGGAGGAGGAGGAATGCTAAAAAAGTGGGGTCTAGTGATAGCCTGGATTGGTTCCCGAAAAATGTTTGGGATAAGTATGAAAAGGGTGTTGGCAACAATGACGATTCCATATGGAATAGAAGAGAAGGATAGAGAGACCGCTCAAAGAATGGCTATGGTGGCATTGTGGTGTGTTCAGTACTCACCGTTGGCCAGACCGACGATGAGTGTTGTTGTAAAAATGTTGGAAGGACAAGTGGAGATCATGCCACCTCCAAAACCATTCAATTATACCCGTGAAAGTTTAGACTATTCACCCGGCGATGGAACTAATTCATCCAGCTATGGAATGAATTCATATTGGCACAAGGAGCATATGACAACAATCATGGCCAAGTACGAGACACAGATTGTCAGTTCATTGTAAGAAATGGGAAAGTGAAACCATTTTAATTTGTACCCTAAATAAAACCCGCAATCCATGTTTCCGTTTACTTTTGAATTACAATGTCTGTACAAATATATAAGACTTGGGCGATGTAATAAATTATCCAAATACACTTAAATTTATCCTGGATTAATTATAAGTTGGATTAACTGGAAACCATCTTTTCTAGACTTGGGAATAGAGGCACAAGAATTGCATGATTAATTTTTTTTTTTCAGCTAAAGAAAGAATCACCGAAAAACCCGTTGATGAAGCAAGTTGAAGCATGGAAGCGAATTCTAATTTAAATAGAGGCTTTCAATTTAAGTAACCTAAGGATCTAGAACGCTAATAGCCCCTTGCGCGCTGTAATTGTACTTTTAGGCCATATGTTGGCTTGAGCGCAATACTAATCTAAGGATCTAGAACGCTTATAGCCCGTGTGCGCAATACTAATCTAAGGATCTAGAACGCTTATAGCCCATGTAGTTGTATCCGTTGTCTTTTAAGAGAATGTTTGGACTTTGATTCTATAGAGAGGTACCGAACTCCCTTCGTTGTTATCCATTAATCTTTTCACTAACTCTCGCTGATGTTTATCGTATGACAAAAAAAAAAAAAAATAGAAAAGCTAGCAATTTGAGTTGGAAAACCAATACAAGGCCTCTTTGATTGTGTGGATATAAAATAGTAGACATGATCAGGCCGGTCCCTTAATTTCTAAAAAAATTAGGGGCCTGAAAAGATCATGCGACCGTAATTACTAGTTTTGCAACTAAAAGTGTAAGAAGAAATTCATTTAAGTGATACTTTTACAATCTGGTGACGATCGCCACTTTCAAAAATTTAATCTCCATATCTTGTCACTTTTTTTGTTAAATTTGATTTACTGTTTATTTGTGTGCTCGTAAAACAAGAAAGCACAAAATTTAAGCTCCATTGCTATTCACACACATATTAATTATGCAGGTGGATGTGGGACTCCAGCATATGGCGCTAAAGTTAGGAGAGAGACAATAACAATCACTTCGATCATATACTAATTCAGTAATTCTCAAACTAATGGTTCCATTTTCTAATTTAAAAAAAATAATAATAAAGGATTGGTTCCATTTTGAGAGCCTGTCTATTAAGGGGTGCTAATTGAGCTCAAAGCCAGCCAAAGGTCAACACGGATTGGGGGTCTGCTGTCCCTAGGGGATAGTCTATAGGGGCCAGGGACAACAAGGGCTGCTGCCCTTATATGCGTCGTCGTTTCATGCACGTAATTGGCATGCCAGCTCTTCCACTCGAGGATCCGTTTGGCATTCACTTGGCTTTTTGTTGCCACTCTTTTTACGTTTTGTTTTGTCTTTTTTTATTCTTAAATTTTGGGTTATCATTTTATCATCATTGAATTCCACAACATAGAAAGTAAAAATTATAGACAGATTATTGAAAGAACTTTTTAAAAGTTAAAGTCAAAATAATTATGGTTTGTCGCAGTAGTTAATCGACTTGTTTCAACGGAGCTTACCACCCTAGGTTGGTTCTCTTCGACAGCGATTTATTCTTGGGGCCACCTCAACTCACGTAAACGCGTGGAAAGAAATGTGGGAGGGGCTAGAGAGGTTAGTCCAGTTTATCGTGACACTCTTCATTACCCAAAAAATAAAAAAACCTTTTTCAAAGTGAGATAGAGTACATTTTTTCTAGAAATGGTTGAGTTTGTAGTGTTTTTTTTTTTTTTTGTCATTCGTCATTCCTAATCTATTACATAGGGGAGGAGAGAATGGAACTCGATCCCAGGATGCAGTGTGGAGCATCCAAGAGCTCTACCGCATGAGTAAGCCACCACTTGCAGTATGTACGTAGTTGGTTGGAGTAAATATTTGAAATGAATTACTAAAAAAATTCCCAATTTAGTGTGCAAAATGTCTGCAGTTTTTTCTTTTGGTTTAGGAGCATCTCAACTCTTATGAAACATTTGTAATGAAATAAAGGGCATGAGGAGGAGTCCAGTATTCCTATAGGGGCAGCAGCCCCTGCTGTCATATGCCCCCCCATCCACTATACACTCGGATAGCATTGAATGCATAGAATTGAATCTGCAAATAGTACTTAACGCGTTTTCCAAGGCGGCCGCAATGACAAAGACAACAATGGTTTGGAGCCGAGAAAATTTTTGGTGCAAATAGGGTAGCATTCGACGTAGTGCCTCTTCGGTAAATTCGGGCCATTTAAAAGTGTGTTGGACAGTCCGGATTAAAACACACTATCTCCTATTTCTCTCTTCAAATTTGGACCGTTCAACACACTTTTTGATGGCCCGGATGTGCGAGGGGCACCACGATTAAAAACTCCCTCTCCTCTTACTCTCCCTTGTTTTTCTCTCCAAATCCAGACCGTCCAACACACTTCTGGATGACCCGGATGTGCCAAAGAGGCACCACGTCGGATGCTACCCTATTTGCACCCAAAATTTTCTTTAGCCCTTGGCCCCAACTTCACCTGTCTTCTCTCTCCCAACCTTCTTACTCCCTCTGTACCATTTTTATTGTTGACTTTTTCACTTTATGTTGTCCCTTAATAAGTGTATGATCTGAAAAGTTAATGGGTAGAAGTTTATACAATTACTATTTTGCCCTTTTGAAAAGTTAATGGGTAAAGAGCTAATGGGTAAAAGTGGAGAACAATTTTGAAAATTTGAAATAAAAGTTGATATGAAAAGTATAAAATGGAGGTAAAACTTGATGTAAAAGATGTAATGATGATGACGTCTCTTTAATAAATTGAATTTACAAAGCAACACATTTAAAAAGGGACGGAGAGAGAATAAAACTACTTGTTGCCAAAAGATAGATACAAAGACTTCGTATCAAACATAAATCTTATTTCTATCTTGGGTACTTGTTAATTTTAAAGGATATAAAGTATTTCCTTGATCCCTTTTTAAGTGTCTAACTTCATAAATACAACTTTTTATGGGGACGTTAACACTATCATTGCACTTCAGAAATTCCAACTGTCCCTTGTTACCCTTCATGGAGACATCACTATTACAAAATGAAATCTGCTTTTAAGGGCAAGATGGAAAATGTATTAACTTTTACCTACAAACTTTTCTAAATAGACACTCATTCAGGGATAGCCAAAAATAGAATACTGGAGCGCATAAAAAGGGATGGATAACGTATATATATTTTGAATTAGATGAATAGAGTAGCTATAGCTAGTGGCGGAGCCACCTTAGGGCCAGTGAGGGCATAGGCCCACACATTGGATTTTGAGGGTTTTTATTTTTTTATTTTTTGTAGAAAAATATATTTAAGTTTAATTGATACATAACTTTTGTACAAGAAAAATTATTAAGTGCTCTTGGGGTACCACCGCATGGTGTTATAAGGCCAATCTTCTACACATATTTATGTGAGACTGAAGACTAATAGTATATGATGATGAAGGCAGATAAAAAAAATGATGGAGAACGGTGTAAGCGCACCAATTGGCGATGTCTCAGAATCATTAAATAACTAGTTACTCACAAATTCATTTCAATTCGCTGAATTTTTGCCTCAAAACTATTATTCGTGCTTATGGAATTATATTTATTATTTTATCATAAAATACAAGTCTCTTGTACAAAAAGTCGAAAGAAAATCAAGGCATGCGTGTTAAATTTTTACAAAATATTAGATCTTTTTACTACACAGCAAAAATGGTGCCCACATTGGTACGATTTTCTGGCTACGCCACTGGCTATAGCAATGATTAGTGAAAATAGAGAAATACCACTAGCAATTTTAACTAGCTATATAAAGGTTATTGCCTTTTCTTATTCACTTACTCCCAATTTGATAGTTCACTACGAAATTACGTGTAATTTTCAAATTAAAAAATAATGAACTTACAAATATCAATATAGATCTTATTTGATAGTAGATCTCATTGAGAACTTTAATGCGGTAAAACATTTGATAAGTACATTATTTTTTAGTTAGAAAATTGTACATAGTTTCATTGTGAACTATCCTATCCTATATTCCTACTAATGTCATTTCCATTACAGATGGACCTATTTGGAAATCGAGCTCTTTTATCGTGGAATCAGACCTAGTACTAACGTCGGCTTATCTGTTAGTCGCATCGGGTCTACCGCTCATCTACAAACAATGAAACAAGTTTGCGGTAGTTTAGGGCGCCTTTGGAAAAAAAAAATTCAACTGGTTTATTGGTTTTTTCGTTTTGTCTTTATTCAAAAAAAAATTGCATTTGTTAGTTTTGTATCAAGTTTTTGTGGTTTATGGATTCGTCTCGACGAGACGAATCCAAAGAGTATAAAATTATGGTCGAAAGTATTATTTTTTTGAATAAATCAAATAAACTAGTTTATTAGTTTAATTTTGGCTTTATTAAAAAAAATAGTTTCGACCATAATTTTATACTCTTTGGATTCGTGTCGTCGAGACGAATCCATAAACTACAAAAAACTTGACACAAAATTAACAAATGCAAATTTTTTTTGAATAAAGACAAAACAAAAAACGGTTTTTTTCCTTTTTTGCCAAAGGAATAAAACTGAATTGGCACAATATTGCGAAGTGGCCACCTTTGCTCAATTTGGATAAGACCTTGATGTCGCAACTCAGGTGTGTGTTTTGGCCTAAAAAGTCACTTGGCTTTTTTTTCGTCTTTATTTGATATTTTTTTTTGCATTTTTTAGTTTTGCATCAACTTTATGTGTAAGAGTAATCGAAAAAGTAAAAAAATATGATTGAAGCTTAAATTTTTTTTGAATAAAGACAAAAATAAGTTAAAAAGACAATTTTTCACACTTTTTTCGATCTTATTCAAAAAATTGAGAGTTCTAAACATAATTTTTTACCTTTTTGGATTCCTCTCGTCAAAACGCACCAATAATACACAAAAAATCAATGCAAAACAAATAAACACAAAAAAAAAAATCAAATAAAGACAAAAAAAATAAGTCAGACTGACTTTTTAAGCCAAAACAATAGAGTTGCAAGATGGAGGGAGTAACATTCAAGAATATTCAAAATCATGTTATGTTTTACGGTTCAAAAAAAAAAAATATATATATATATATATATATATATGCAAAATCGTACCTAACTTGCGTGATCCTTTTTTCCTTCTAAGTGGTCTCTGAAAGAGAGAGAAACGACTCACTTCTCTTCTTTAAATTTCCCTCTCTCGTCCCCCTAAATTTGAACCACAGAAGAAAAAAGGCAGATTGGAAATTCCCCCCTCCCTCTCTCTCAGCCATTGGTGTTACTGCAACATTTAGTGGTGAAAGCAGTGTTCTTTTCCTCTGAGTACCCTTGCCTGATTGTTGGTATGTAACCACAAAACTCAATTAAAGCTTTCCTACAAACGATTTTATACGACATCTCAATCAATAGGGTGTTTGGGAAGCTCATTTTCAGTTTTTCATTTTCAACTTTTGGCTTTTTGAATTAGGAAATGGCTACAATACACACCCCTTATTTGAGTGTGCCATATGCACCTATTGTATGGTCTAGATTGTGCCACTTCATCGGTAATCGTAATATTTTTTAGTTTTTCGTAACTTTTCAGCAATATGATTCGTAACATTTTCTATGATTCATAACATTTTGATGTGTCTCGTAACCTTTGTAAAAAAATCGTAACTTTTACAAAAAAATTCGTAACTTTTATAGGGGTATGTATGATACACACCCAAATAAGGAGTGTGTATTGTAGCCTTTTCCAACAAACTAGCACCGCATTGTTTTGAGTTTTTCAAGTGCTAATGATGCCACAGAGATGACTGATGATGGGTTCCTAGCCCTAAACGATGGAGGCGCAATAGCTGCTTGTAAGTTCATTCTCAGAAAAAGGTTTGCCAATATCAAATGACAATACTGTACCAATTCAGCTACTGATATGACTGTTTTTCAACTTGTAGTAGTAATTCTGTGTATCTTCGTAGTACTCGTCATAATTGGTATCTCAAGCGTTTGTGCGAGGATACTTAGCGGGGTAGGTTCTACAGCACCACCCGGGTCCTCGAATGTGGCTCAAGTTTGGGAAATTGATGCACCCACAATCAGTGGCGGACGCAGGATTGCAGCTGCGGGGGGCCACTCCATAGAAAATATACAGAAAAATTGAAAATGTACTAAAAATACACTGAAAAAATTGAAAATATGTCAAAAATTGGGGGGAGTGCGGGGGCCGAACACCCCCCCCTGCCCACAATGGAGAGATTCCTCCAAGACCTGGCAAAGGAAAAACCAGTAAGATTCACAGCACAACAATTACGTCGCTTCATGAATAATTACTCAAAGGTATTGGGTTCCGGAGGCTTCGGAATAGTTTACAAAGGACAATTTCCGAATGGAATCAAGATTGCGGTAAAGGTCATCAAAAGGAGCCTACTAGATAAAAGAGCCAAGGAGCAGTTCATGGCAGAGGTGAGCACTATTGGAAGGACTTACCATATAAACCTAGTAAGGCTATATGGTTTTTCTTACGATAGCTCAATGAGCGCGTTAGTCTACGAGTACATGGAAAATGGATCGTTAGATAAATACTTGTTCAACGATGATGCACAAGGAATTGACTGGAATAAGCTGCCTAAAATTGCCATTGGGACGGCAAAAGGTATAGCTTACCTTCACGAAGAGTGTCAACATAGAATCATTCACTATGACATAAAGCCCGGTAACATACTATTGGATGGCAATTTTAACCCTAAGGTTGCAGAGTTCGGTCTTGCAAAGCTTTGTAATAGAGACAACACCCATGACTCTAGCATAGGATATAAAGGGACCCCTGGTTATTCGGCTCCTGAGTTTCTTCTCAACAACTACCCTATCACTCACAAATGCGATGTTTATAGCTTCGGCATGCTTTTATTTGAGATAGTAGGGAGGAGGAGGAATTCAAGAGTGGGGTCCACTGATAGCCTTGATTGGTTCCCAAAACATGTTTGGGACGAATATGAGAAAGGTGAGTTGGCAGCAATGATTCTTTCGAATGGAATAGAAGAGAAGGATAGAGATAGAGCACAAATAATGGCTATGGTGGCATTGTGGTGCGTTCAGGACTCCCCGATGGCTAGGCCACCAATGAGTGCTGTAGTGAAAATGTTGGAAGGAGGAGTGGAGATCATGCCACCTTCAAAACCATTCCATTATTTGTATTTTGTTGGGATTAATGTGCTCAATCCCCCTACTTATACCAGTGATAGTTCGGACTATTCAACCAACGAAGGAAATAATTCATACTGGTACAAGGAGCAAACAACAACAATCATGGCCAAGTACGAGATACAAATTGCCAGTTCATAGTAAGAAATGGAAAACTACTGGGATTTGTACTCCACACATACATATTGCCAGTTCATAGTAAGAAATGGGAAACCATTGCGATTTGTACTCTAATAAAAAGCCCCGATTGTTCTTCATTTACTAGTCAATGTCTCTACAAATATTCAAGACTTGGCCAATGTAGTAAATTTTTCAAATACACTTATATTTTATGCTAGATTATAAGCTAGATCTTCTGGAAATCATTTTTTCTAGTTTTGGGATAAAGGCAAGAAAGGCATGTTCAGTTTTTTTTTTCCCCCTTTAAAGAAATGGAAGACCAAATATATGAACATAGAGAATGACTTGTAAAATAAATGTAATCCAATTTTCATTACTAAGAATATGCTCAATGAATACAATTCTTGCAAAATGAGCCGTTCGGACCATAGTGATAGGCAATAATTAAGTAACCACTAACTCTTGGCGTCTTAATAGAATTGCGAACGACATTTAGGAACAGTAGCACAAATTTATGAGCCGTCACAATTGCTACTTGTGTGATATCGGAATTCAACTCGAATAAAGATTGTGTGGTTCACATTGTTAGAAGCAAATTCCGGGAAACCTTTCACAGCATATGTTAATTGCCCCCTCAACTGTATTTTGACTTCCAAGAACACACTTCTTAACTTGACCCCTAGCTGTAATTTGACTTTTAGGCATCTCTTGACTTACGTTACAGTCTAGGGTGTTTTGGCAAAATAATTGATCCAGATTATTTTTTTTTCTTTATTAAAAAAAATTTAGTTAGTGTCTTGTGGGTAATTGGTTTGTCTCGACGAAAGGAATCCAAAAAGTAAGAAATTTTGTTCAAAATTGATATTTGTTTGAATAAAGACAAAAATAGTGGATTATTTGATTTGTTTGTCTTTAGTAAAAGAAATCAGATCTAACCATAATTTTTTATTTTTTAGATTCCTCCAACCGAAACAAATCATATTTCACAACAAAATTGAATAAAAACAAACAAATAATCCAAAATGGATTATTTAGCCAAACCACCCCTAAAGATCAAAAAGCTCGCAATTTAGGCCGACTTTCCATTAAATTTTTTGTTTTCACTCTAGTGGCAAAAGACAACTCATTTTCTCTAAAAGTACTCATATAGCGGGTGTTTCACATGTATTGTGAGAGAATGACTTATCACATAAAACACAATAAGTCAATCTTGAGAATAAGTTAATTTTGTGAAACAGAATCCATTTAGATAGGAGAAATAACTTGTCTTCAATAGTACAAAAACAAGTGACAAAAATACCAAAAAAACCATCTAGTAAATAGCGGAAACTTAGCCTTGGTTGCAAAACCAGTTCAGGTATGTGCTATGCCAAAGTACTGAAGGGCCTCTTTGATTGTGTGGGTATAAAAGAGTGAACACGGTCGAGGACAAAATTGTTGGAAAATGGATAAATTATTCGATTATTTTAGTGCGCGTAAATATGAATAAAATCCATCTAAAGGATGAATGAGAATTGTCTCATTAGGGGAATTGGAAAAACCAAGTTTATGAAAGGAATGATGCCCGCGTGCTCGCCATCGCTGCACACTCACACAAAGGCTGGGCCAGGGACTGGGACTCAGGATTCGTGGACCCACGACCTGTGGTCCGAGGTCTGTGGTCTGTGGCCTGGTTTGTATTAGTTTCGAATTATTGTGGGCTACGGGCTCAAAATTCCTATATAATAAATTTGTATCCTCATTGGCCTTAGGCCTGTTGGGCCTAAATTTTGAAGCACAATTCATTTTTAAGGCTTCCATGTTTAAGCTTGTTAAGCCCAAAAGCCTTGAACTCAATTATACGTATAAATTGAATTCCCACCAACAGAGCATTGTATGATTGCTTTGAATTGGCTGGAAAAATGTGGTGGATAGGTCCTCCTCCAATTCAATTTGTCTCCTGTATGTTTTGAACTTTGTTTTCAGAGTTCCTCCATTAAATTAAGGGAGTTACTTCTTTTTCTAAACACACCAGAAAGAGTTTATGCCATTCTTCTTCTTCTGAATTCTTTTGAGTCATTCTGTGGGAGAGAGTACAAACACTTCTTCAGTTCGACGGGCAGTCACAGACAGTGCTACTGGCTCCGTTCGGTTTGCAGCTTTGGCCCAGTTTTGGGGCATTTTTTGTTTTGCTGACATCATCATTTTTCTCACTTTTCTCTCTATCTCTCTCCACTTATTACACCTGCTTACATCATCAAAACTAAACTAAACTAAACCAAAACTTCCAACCGAACAAGGCCAGTAACTGAGTTGACCGAGTTACCCTGGAAGACAAACACCGATATAACCTCCAGCACCACATGTGAGGAGGCGAATTTTTCTTAAGGGCACTGTGTGATACACGGGTCTCAGTTTGCGATTCTGTTTCCTAAATAATTTATGATTATTGTTTATTTTTCACTACTGTTTTTCCTACAAAAATGTCACGTACATATAAGGTGAGATGTGTATGCTTTTTATTTTCCATTTGACGGAAATCACAGTATGACAAATCTTAAATCTATTTCGCTCAATATAGCCATATAATTCAGAGCAAGTGAGCAACAATAGTTTCCTAATAATCTTCAAAAATTATACGAGTAGAATATTGTAGTTTTCGGGGTTGTGTTTGGAAATTTTTGGTAAAAAAGTACACCAAATTTTTTTTGTGTGTAGTGAAAAATGTTTAAGTTTTGTTTTTTTTTTTTTTGCTCTCTACCTGTACGAACTTTTTCTGCGATTATGATCGACCAAAAAGTGCCCCCTGCATCGATTATTTTGGCTCCGCCCCTGATTTTAAAGGCCTTATTCTAGTAAACTAGAGTTTCGATCCCCCTCCCCAATTTTTTTAGCATCTGTACTGCTGATATGGTGGGAGTTTCTAGTTAATGGAAAATTTCCTAGTAAATTGTTCATCATGTATTCTTGCAGGTGGTGTGCAGAAAAGGTTGTGCAATGATGGTGGTGCGATGGTGGCGGCGGCGGTGTTGGATGCTGGTGGTGACGTCGGACAATGGTGATGATGTTGGATGGTGGTGGTGGTTGATGTCGAACAGTGGTGGTGATGGTGAGATGATTGACTGGGAGAGGGACTAAGAAAGGGGGGAGGGAGATGACTGTGGGGGAGGAAGGAGTTTGAATAGGTTCTTGCTCTTTTCTGACTCTCTTTTTAGGGGTGGTTTCTGCAAGTTCAAATCATGAGTAAAGAAAGGAAATATTTTAAGGTACACCAATCAAGCAAAAAATCTAAGTTACCTGATGGAGAAGGTGGGGTAGTTTTCTTCTTTTGAGATCTTGTTTCCATGGTTGGTATAGATCGAAGAGGCTTAACATCAAGAGCAACAGGTACTAGATCGGAAGATTGCACTTCTGGCATTCCTTCTTGTTGATCTCCTTGAGATGTATCTTTCGAACCCCTCCCAAAATCATCATCTGATATTGAATCAGAATGAGCTACCTCTTCAATGTCAATTCCAATATCTTTGGTAAAAGCTTTAACAGCTGCAGATCTATGGTATAAATCCATAGTATTGTGTCACCATCTAGAGAATATTGGAAGAGGAGATTTCACAACGATAGCAAATCTATATGGTTAGAATTGTGCTCTGAGATCTTTGAATTTTGCATTAAGGTGTGCAATTTGATCCTTATCAACTTTGCTTCTTGCAGAGAGGTCAATATTGATTTCTCCAGGATAAGGACAACGAATAGCCTACACCAACCCAATTTGTCTAGCAAATTGTCCAGGGCAATAGATCTCAGCATGAGCTTGCTTACAACCACCAACATAAACCCCTATGAAAATTTCTCTTGGAAGAAGAATACTTGCGCAAGCTTCTTGATAAGTAGGACTACCTCTTTGTTCCATAATTCTCCTTATCCATTTCAACCCAATGTCCCAGTTATCAAAACGAATGAACTCTATTTCTGCTTTATCTTCCCTCATCTGGTAAAAATATTGTAGATATCCAACTAGGGTGAGGGGAGTCGAGGCTAAAACTATGAACTTGTCCCCATAGATATTAAGAGGAGACCTTTCTGCAACTTTTTGGTCTAGAAAATAGGCTAACAGCCAGATTTGTAAGAACCAGAGAAGGCCTTCCAAATCGTTGATAAGTGGCCTAGCATGATTATCAGATCCAATCTTATAAACATAGCCTAAAAAGTAAGAAGCCAAATCAATGGTTTTACCTTGTGAGAGGGTGTAGGCTAAAGGTGCAAATTCAAGCATCATTTTCTTGCCACCATGACAAAATATCATTTTGCATAAAGTATACCAAATATATGCAAAAATTTCTCTGTCAGATGCTTCATCTGCAAAACTCCTCTCAGCATTCAAAAAATTGCCATATGAGGCATGGGTCTGAGTATATCTGATATCACTTAAAAAAGGCACATTTGTGGCTGCAGTAATATCAAAGGCAGGCCCGTAAGGAGGAAACCCAGTTAGAAAGACTACATTGAGAACTGTAGGGGCCATCATCCCACAATTAAATCGAAAACAGTTAAAGGCTGGGTCCTAGAAAGCTAAAGCGGCATGAATAAGAATAGGGTTATGTAAGATACCATGCTGAAGCAAGGAAATGATATGAGATAACCCAACATCTTCCAACATTTTTCTTCTAGCCTTGAATATACGAGTAGTCCATTCTTCCCATTTCTAATCATAATTTGGCCAACAAACAAAATTTTTCTTGGCCCATTTGGAAAATTTTATAGACCTGTCCTTTACAAGGTCACTCCCCTCGAGAATAGGGTAACATGTCGTAAATTCCAAAGGGAGATCAAGAAAGGCTGGTCCAAGAATTTGGGTATTGTGTGCAACGGGATGTTCAATGAAAGCACGATTTTGCAACTTACCAATACCAGATTTGGTTTTCAAGATTTCTCTGGTAACTAAACCTCTAAGGACAAAATTAAGAAGGAATACCTTTTAATAATTCGCTCTCAGAAGCCATGATTATGGGATGAAAGGAAGAGGTGTGAATGTTTGAAAGTTTGAACAAACAATTGGTAATGAGAATTTTTCAAATGTTGCACTGAAACGGTATATCGGTTCGGGTCAAATGTTGCTTAAAGGGTAATTGAGCCTATATTATTTTTGGGCCCAAGTTTGTATTTAAATCTTCAAATAATGTTTGAAATTATTTTCGGAATTATTATATGTTTCAAACCATTTTATTGGTTTAATTTCATGGAGTACATCTTATTATGTTTTGTTTTTCTTAAGTTCGAATTGGTTTAGAGTATTTAAAGGTGGTTCGAAAGGCATCATAAAATACAAAATAAACCTTCAAAAAAACAAGATTACATTAACATTAAAAAAAAGAAAATTACAGACTAGATAGTCCTATTACATTGAAAGGAAAGCTAAACATCTGCTGGTGGAGGGGCAATAGTTGGAGGTGGAATGATCTGTAAATAGTGAGGAAAGCTCCAAGTCACTAAAGCATGAAACCTTGCCAAGTGAATGAGAAGAATTCCCTCTCCTTTATTCTGACTCTGTGCTCCTCATCTATTTTAAGTTTCTTCTCAATCAATGGTCTGATTTTCAGAACTAGGGTTTTGGCTTTGATTTCGAACTTAGCCAATTTAAGAGCATTCATTTTCATACGATTTCTGAACTTCTTTCGAAGCCTCTTGGAAACTCCAGATGGGACTTCAAAGGAGTTTCCCTTCAGAATATCTATCTTATTACGAAGCTTGGTGACTTGATCATGAAGTATCTCATAGTCACGAAGATCTTGGTTAAATCCAAAAGCAGCACTGCTATTTTTCATCCACATTCGAAGCAGAGGAACCTGACTCAGAAAAGAATTGAGAAAAGAATCAGCTTGTCCAGAGACGTCACATTGGAGAGTCTCACAAGCCCATAAGAAATTTTTATAAGGAATATCTTCCTCTAGAATTCCCATGTCTAAGAAAGCAAAAACAGCCAATAGTTCTTTGGCTTTGATAGAATCAGATTGTGGGTAAAGAGAGTAAGAATAATCAGCATGAGAAAGAGTGGAATCGAACTTGATATTCTTTAACTCTTGAAACCAATCTGGATTTTCTGGAAGGGTTCAAAGAGGAAGGTTAGCGGGATCATTAAAATTTTCCTCCAAGTGAGGCTTTCGAACCTCATGTAGCCAGTATATATATTGGTTACTGGCGGGATCATTAAAGTTTTCCTCAAAGTGAGGCTTTCGAACCTCATGTAGCCAGTATATATATTGGTTACTGGCCTTCTGCTTAAGTTCATCATAACCAACAAAGCCAGATCTTTCATCTTCGCAAACTTTAAGAAATGGAGGAGTAAGACAAGTGGCAATAAGATGGTCAAGCATCATTATATTGGGATCATCTCTGATGAAAGGAGATAAATACCTGCTCATAACTAATGAGCGATATTTATTCCAGCCTCTGAAACCAGCAGGATCATCCATCTTTACCACCACTATTACAGATGGTAGACCCCATAAAAAGGGCTGAGGGGTAGGAGAGACTGGCGAGTTCCATGGATCAATAGGCTTTAGTGTCAACAGAAACTTGGTCATTAAGATACAAGTTTTTGAAAGCATTTTGGGTATTGGAAATATCAGCCATTGTTGTTTTGAAGAGAAGAAAAGTGAAGTTTGGAACGAGAATTGGTGATTGATTTTACCAGTAATTGAGTTCTTTTATAGATAAAGTTTTAAGTTTGAAACGATTCAAATTCTTGAAGGTGGAGGATGTGCAGATTAACTGCCCATTATCCATAAATTCCTCATTGGAAATATGCAAACTGCTCGTGATTATTTCGCTTGAAGTAAAAGAACTGCCAATAACTTCCACATTGGAAGTATGTTGGAATTCGAAGAGGCACAAAACACATTAACACATATTCAAATTCTTTGAATATTGATGTCAATGTGGGGGGTATGTTTACATATAAAATTAGCAAATCCAATAATAAATTGACACCTAATCAAGAATGTCAAACGTTGGCAGGCGTATGTCAATAAAGATACAGTGGATCAATGGAATGAAGATGGATTAATACGATGTCGTATTAGTTACTAGTTTGAAGCAGTTATTGGCAGTTACAAGCCAGAGCCAATATAGAAATTGAATTCAAAGTCATACTTTTAAGTGCAAAACGTATGAGTACCACATGTAAATATATGAAACGAGATAGTTGGCAGTTAAGACAAGTGGAATACATCATGCAAGGAAGTTATTTCCTTGACGATTAATCATTTGAGTGGTTTAAGTAACTGTGCAAATTCAAATTAAAACTTCTTCAGGAAGATTAAGGAAATTCTAGTGCAGGTGTACTAGAGGGAAGAAACTGCCCATTCGAAATAAGAGGATGGAGTTCGAAGAAAGCCAAGTTCAAATATTTTGAGCGGGAAGTTCAAATTGCAAGCAGTGCTTATAAATAGAAGAAATTGAAGAGCGAAAGGCCCCCCCGGACAAATCTTCGACAAACAGCTATCAAACAAATGATGCTTGGTTTGTTCATTGGCAAGTAGAATTAGGATTTCGACTCAATTCGAAGTAGTTTAGGAAGTAGTTTAGGAAGTAGATTTCACATTGTTTTTGTAACAATCAATTGTTCGAAGTACTTGTTACCTGTTGTTGTGAAGTTGGAGACAAATTCGAAGTAAGTCTATCTTTGATTTTGTTAATCAAAGTATCTTGTTTCTTTATTGTTCTTTAATTTCCTAAGTATATTGGTTTGTATTTCTATACTTTGAAAGAAAAAATCCTCTTAATTGAGGTAGTAGAACCATTAAATACAATCGCCTGATTAGATTTGGTTTTTTCCAAAGTTAATCTGAGGGAGGAGATTGAAATTCTCTCTGGCACGCTCGCACACAATAACTTTCCATTGCAAAGAAGTAAAAGAACCAAACAGTATCCTGACCTTTTGAGCATGTTTGATACGAGGTTTCGTTTTAAAGGGATTCGTAATGAGATGGGACTAGGATTGGGATTGAGAATAAGTTGGGATTATTAATGAGGAGATGAATCTTTCCTTCTTGTTTGTTTTGCACAGGATTAGATCATGGAATTGTTAATAACATGTTTGTTTTGATTGGACGGGATTGGACAAAATTGGATTAAAATCAATTGTTTCCACTTTTCGAAGAGTAAATTTGAGGCCAACTCTCAATTTGACATTTTTTTTTTCCGTCGGCCCTAAAAATGTTTTTTTTTTTTTGACAAATAAATAAAAACTAAAATAATTATAAAAATATTCCAAATCACATACCCACCATTTAAAATTAACATGCGAAATACTGACTTTGAAGTAGCATCTACACTAATAAGATGAAAAAAATACAAGCATGACAAAAAATATACCCATTTCTCACGTTAAACAATTTATCACGGACATTTGTGCTAATATGTGAAGATAGTAGGGGTTGATTTGTCTTAACAAGTCCATCCCCATGGGATAGGATTCATAATAGTAATACCACCTCCCCCTTGGGTTGGTGAATCCTGTACTTTTGTGGCATTAACAATTCGGTGGGATTGCTAGTCCAGTCCAAAAATGGGAAACCAAACACAATATTTGGGGTCCCACCAATTTCATTATCCAATCCCATACTCCAAACCTAGTATCAAATTTGTTCATGTTATCTATCTCATTGTTTTTCAAGTAGGTTATGTGGCTTTGTGAATTTCAAAAGCATAATGTTTTCATCTTCCTCTTCATCGAAAATAAGAGTCTAGCTATTGGAAGTGGAGGGTGTGCTGTCCCCACGCCCTAAGTCTGATTTCTGTTGTCATCATATCAAACGATTTTATATGACATTCCAATCAACATTTACTAGAGGAGAAACAAGTTACTTATTGCAAGAGCAGGGGAAAAGAAAGCCGAAACACTTTCGAAAATGAAAACCAGAAATGCCCTGAAAATTAAGGGCCATGTTTAAGCCTCAAATGAAGAAATGTTTATTGTTTCCTTATCTGAGTTTTTCAAGTGCTAATGATGCTACAGAGATGACTGATTATGGGGACCCGGCCTTCCTATCTCCTCCACCAGCCACCATCGATGGAGGCGCAATAGCTGCTTGTAAGTTCATTCTCAGAAAAAAGTTCACCAATAACAAATGACAATATTGTACCAAATCAACCACTGATATGCGTGTTTTTCAACTTGCAGACATAATAGTGACTATCGTAGTACTCGTCATAATTGGCGTTATCTCACGCGTTTGCGCGAGAAAATTGAGAAGGGCAATTGTGTCCGAACTACAATATGCCATTGCTACAGCACCACCCGTGTCCTCGAATGTTGTTCAAGTTTGGCAAATCGATGCACCCACGATGGAAAGGTTCCTCCAAGACCTGGCGAAGGAAAAACCTGTAAGATTGACGACCCAACAATTGTGTAACTTCACCAGGAATTACTCAACGGTGTTGGGTTTGGGAGGCTTTGGAATAGTTTACAAAGGACAATTCCCGAATGGAATCAAGATTGCGGTAAAGGTCCTCAAAAGGAGCCTACTAGATAAAAGAGCCGAGGAGCAGTTCATGGCAGAGGTGAGCACTATTGGAAGGACTTACCATATAAACCTAGCGAGGCTGTACGATTTTTATTACGATAGCTTAATGAGTGCGTTAGTCTACGAGTACATGGAAAATGGATCATTGGATAAATACTTGTTCAACGATGATACACAAGGAATTGACTGGAATAAGCTGCCTGAAATTGCGATTGGGACGGCAAAAGGTATAGCTTACCTTCACGAAGAGTGTCAACATAGAATCATTCACTATGACATAAAGCCCGGTAACGTGCTATTGGATGCCAATTTTAACCCTAAGGTTGCGGATTTTGGTCTAGCAAAGCTTTGTAATAGAGACAACACCCATGAGTCTAGCATAGGATATAAAGGGACCCCTGGTTATTTAGCTCCTGAGTTTCTCCTCAACAACTACCCTGGCCCTATTCGTTTCTCTGTTTAGTTTTAGTTTTAGTTTTGATGACATCATCATTTCCCTCATTTCTCTCTCTATCTCTCTCCACTTATTACACCTCTATCTCTCTCCACTTATTACACCTGCTGACATCATCAAAACTAAACTAAACTATCTAACCAAACACAGCCCCTATCACTTACAAATGCGATGTTTATAGCTTCAGCATGCTTTTGTTTGAGATAGTAGGGAGGAGGAGGAATGCAAGAGTGGGGTCCACTGATAGCTTGGATTGGTTCCCAAAACATGTTTGGGATGAGTATGAGAAAGGTGAGTTGGCAGCAATGATTCTTTCGAATGGAATAGAAGAGAGGGATAGAGATAGAGCACAAATAATGGCTTTGGTGGCATTGTGGTGTGTTCAGGACTCGCCGGTGGCCAGGCCACCAATGAGTGTTGTGGTGAAAATGTTGGAAGGAGGAGTGGAGATCATGCCACCTCCTAAACCATTCCATTATTTGTTTTCTATTGGGATTAATGTGCTCAATCCCCCTACTTATACCGGTAACAGTTTGGACTACTCAACCAGTGGTGGAACTAATTCATATTGGTATAATGAGCAAACGACAACAATCATGGCCAAGTACGAGATACAAATTGCTAGTTCATAGTAAGAAATTAATGAGAATCCACTGTGATTTGTACCCTAATAAAAAGCCCCGACTGTTCTTCGTTTACTTTAGAATTTCAAAGTCTCTACAAATATTTAAGACTTGGTCAATGTAGTAAATTATTGGAATACACTTATATTTTATGCTAGATTATAAGCTGGATCTTCTGGAAACCATCTTTTCCAGTTTTGGGATAGAGGCAAGAAAGGCATGATAAGTTTTTTTTTTTTTCTTTGAAGAAATGGAAGACCAAATACATGAACATAGAAAATGACTTGTAAAATAAATGTAATCGAATCCTCATTTTACGCACTTAGAATATGCTCAATGAATTAAGGCCTGTTATAAAGGGACCTTTGGTTGTTCGGCAGCAGAGACAACAGCTATGACTCTCCCAAAGGATATAAACGGACCCCTGGTTATTCGGCTCTCGAGTTTCTTCTCAACTACCCTATCACTCACAAATGTGATGTTTATAGCTTCAGCATGCTTTTTTGAGATAGTAGGGAGGAGGAGGAATGCTAAAGTCGGGTACAATGATAGCCTGGATTGGTTCCCGAAAAATGTTTGGGATAAGTATGAGAAACAATAAACTTATAAGAAGGTGAAAATAAATAGATAAGTAAATGCACCCCAGAAGTCCATACGTTCAATTGCTCCAGATGAGATTATCCTAACTTCATAACCAGATCTGCATTGCTCCAAACTCAGCATATCATTCAAACAGTCATGTCATGTCCGGCATAACATAAGTAAAAAGAAAAGACAGAATAAGCTTCTAAAATGTATTTCGCCAACCAAGAAACGAAACATGGCAGGTCCTTCGATGACAAACAGTTCACATGACCTTCGGCGACAAAAGTTCACATGAACAAGAAATATCCTGTGAGTTTCGTTTCGTTTCGTCCTAGAAACAATGCCCAAGAAATAACGACACAAACTCACCTGAACAGGAGGTGAATTGGGCCAGAAAAGGAGTCAATGGTGAGGATCCCATGCCACTCGGGTCCAGCAAGGCGAACCCAACTGTTTTTCTGAGCTTGGTAGTCAAAGGCAGGATACTACCATGACTTCATCTCCTGTGTTTGATGTAATCAGTATCTGCGATTTCTTCATCTTGCACTAGTAGAACTATCCCCCTTCAGAATACAAAACAAATTATACAAAAATTCCTGCAGTGATTGCTACAAGTGCATAAGAACAACCTTCAAAATAAAACAACTTTCTACATTTTTAACCATTCATCGTTCTCATTTTCACACAGAGAAAAAGAACTTTTTCTTAAGCTATGATTGAAGGCAATAAACAGAAGAAAGGCTAGCAAACTAGCCACACATATATACATGCTCAAACCTCTTTGAAAGCAATAAATGCAACAACACACCAGATTATTTAGCTAGGATGGAGCACTGACACGAAATTAAAAATATTAAGCAAGGGATGTAATATTAAGAGATGCCAACAAATTGGGTAACCACTTTGCTCAGAGGGAAAGGATTACAGAAGTATTAATGGGGAAACAAGTACTTCTCCTATTACAATAACCCAAAAAGGGTGGCGGTAACACAAATGCTCTGCGCCATGTTCATACATTCAAAAAATTGTTGTTCACAGTTTGCAAAAGAACAAACAAAAGATTATTTGCTCAGCAT
Source organism: Vaccinium darrowii (assembly GCA_020921065.1). Classification (NCBI taxonomy): domain Eukaryota; kingdom Viridiplantae; phylum Streptophyta; class Magnoliopsida; order Ericales; family Ericaceae; genus Vaccinium; species Vaccinium darrowii. The sequence continues at coordinate 5,430,563 of CM037152.1, forward strand.
GAACAGATTAATCATAACTTTTTAAGAAAAATGTAACGGTTTGGGTCAGGGGCATAATGCTACATCTCTTGTAAGCATTTTCTCGAACAGTTATAATACACATTGTCTCCATTAGAACTTGCTACTCGGGATGCCTAATATTCACTTTCTGATATTGGACTTACAATGACAGCAAAAGGGTAGAAATAGTAGGGCATATCGGGTGTGCTTACCAAGTATAACTCAAGGTATTTGGGTCAGCTTCTACACACCTCGCCTAATCCTTGGGCCACTAATCCTATCGTCCACTAAAGGGGGCCCAATTAAAGTTGGGACAAGCCCTGTATAGACTGGCCCCACAAGAATTGATAGCATCTGTAAGGCTTCGAATATGAGAAGGGAGCAATCTCTTAAATCCCAGGGCTTGACCACTAACCCCTGATAGAGCATACCAAGCAGTTAAAGGAAACTTTTAAACAAAACAGAACATAAAAACAGGCATTCCAGATATATAGCAAAGGTTACAAATCTAGAGTGAGATTATTACCTATTATCGTACCTAAATGGTGACCTTTAACGGCCAAACTTCAGACCGACCATAAACGGGCTCCCCATCAATAACTCCTTGCACTCCAACCATGACTGCAACAAAACCTTTACATGTTAAACTTCCAACCACCACTATGACAAGAAAAAACGGGCACACTTCTCAGTGTTAATCTGATAATCTCCATTAGGCAAACATTATCCTTACTTGTATTGCAAACAATAGTCTCATAAACAGAATGAAAACAACTCTTATGGTAGTACCCGAAGCCCTGAACAAATTGTTTCGTTTCAGTTCCTGTGGTTGTCATTAAGTCAATGCAGAAGCTTCCCGTAAGTATGATTATCTACAAGTTTCTTCTCTTGCAACTTTGTCAACAACAACTTGGCATCTCCAACCCTTCGATGCCGGCAAATCTCGTCAAGCAATGTCTGATATGTGATCAAATCAGCAGACCTCTGGTACTTGCTCATCTCCCACAAAAGGTTTATTGCCTCGTCAACTTCTCCACCAAGAGCCAAAGAGTTCACAAGAGAGTTATACGATTTACTGCTTGGAACAAACCCTCTCTTCTTCATTTCATTATAGAAATCCCTAGCATTCTGTGTCCTCCCTTGTGCACACAACCCATGTATTAAATAATCAAATGAATACGAGTTTGGCAAACATTTATAAACCACGCCCATCTGATGAAATATTCTGAGGGCATCATTTACATGAAGTGAAAGGACATATCCTTTTATCATGAAATTCAATGAGAAAATATCAGGTTCAATACCATCATTCACCGTTTGCTTGAAGAGGCATCTATTGGTATCCATATACATGTGGTTTATGTAAGAGTTACGTCCCTGACTAAGAAGTGCAGAAACGGAAGATTGTAGGTTCGTATCGTAGGCTTACATTCCACATTCCTGCTATTTCTCATGTGCTTGTATATGTTGACAGCCTTGGTTAATTTACAATCTTCTGTGAAGAAGTAAATTATCATATTAAACAAGGCCTCCGAACCAATGTGAGAAACATCAAGCACTTTGTTCACAACCTCGTCCAGCTCTTGGTACAATTTCGCCACCGCAAGCTTTTTAATTGTAATGTGGTTGGTGGAAACATCATGCCTAAATCTAGGCTGTTGTGAAGCCCAATTAAACAGCTCCAAGCACACAACAGGATCTTCTTCTAGAGTAATGACATGGCAGAGTTCTTCAGCAGTGAACCTTGGTGAAAGTTGGGATACGGCATGCCTAAATTGGGCTTCATTGAGAACAGGCTTCGATGGAGATTTTAATCTTCTATTCACTCTTGGCCTTAAAGATCGCGACGCAACCCTCAAGGAAGAATGATAAAATGCATGGTGTAAGTATCTGTGTTGGACTGCATTGGAAGTGATTTTGGGACTTGTGTCAAATTGGGTCTGAGTTCGAAGGTCCATAGGCTTCAATAACTTAGTCATGAGATGCAAATGGCGAGAAAAGATAGGACAAATGGAATGAGGAGCCGAAAACAAGAACGTTTTGTTAGTAATTATCGACGCAGGAGATACAATGGGATATGAGTCTAAAGACTCTAAACAAAGAAGACGATTCATTGCATAACTTCTACTGATGTAAAGACGAGGCAAACGGATTCTGCTAACAGATAGAATGTTTTAAAACACACAAAGCAAACTCAAATTCATTGATTTCAGGGTGAACAGTGTAGACACAAAAAGAACTAAGCTCTATTCTTTTCTAGGCTGACTATGTCTTCGGAAACAAACCAATGAAACTGAGCTATCTTGTAGGGTAAAGCAACCAATACCCACAATATGTTGCACATAATTTTTTCGGACATTGGAATCCTAGTTGAAACAAGCACAGAGAGAGAGAGAGAGGGAGAGACCTTTGCAGTGTTCGTGCTCGTCTGATTCGCCGCGTTCTCGGTGATGGTGTGTTCGTTGCCGGAGGTGGAGGTGGAGAGGGAGGCGGGAGGCGCTGCCGGTGGTGGTGGGTTTCGCGGTGGCGGTCGTCGCTCTCCCTTTCTCGGTACAGATTGAATGAAAATGGTGAGGTTTTCGAATTCTTAAATTTTGCTTTGGTAAAAATTATTTTCCAGTTGATCAAAAAAAAATATATTATTTTCTACGTCATAACATAGGTTGAACCTATGTCATGTACCCAAAACTACGTCGTTTTAATTCTCAGAACCCCTGGATACTACAATGACGATTTCTAACTATATCGATCATAATTTAATAATTCAAGACATTCGTCTTAAGGAAATTATTATAACACATATGATATACGAATATCTCGTAAATAAAATAAATAATAGTACTTAATCTAAATGAATTTCTAGTTCTTAAAATGGATTTAAATACATTGAATCATATCCCTTCCATATTAACAACTCTTCGTGACTCTAAGTGCATTTTCTATCTATCCGAGTACATGATCGGAATGAATTTATGTTTCTTAAAATAGGTTTGGAATTTTGGATATACTGAATCAAAACCGGTTTTACTTCTCGTGTTTCCCATAGAAACGACGTCGGTCGACGGTGAAACTTTATCTCCTTCATTCAGTTGAACAGAATAAACCGCTCGCTGCACCACCCGCGCAATGTAGTTTTACTCCCTCCTCCAACCCCAATGACTCCCCACCTCCTAGCCCATCGTACGCCGTTCCTCCTCCTCCTTACCCCCCACCATCCGTTTGACGAAATTCCTCAACCACCCAAAAAAACCATCAACCCCACCACTGTTTCCAATCAAAGCAGCAAAGAGACAAAACCCATCTCGAGGTCTCCAGAAGCAACCCAACAAGGACCTGTCTCATATTCTGAGAACGGAAGCGGCGACAAATGCCATTGAGAGGAAAGCACACTCGAACAAGTATAAAAAGGATGTGGCCGAAAGCGGTTTTGGACGCTCTGGACGAGGCGATACGGGAAAATCGGTGGGAGACTGCTCTCAAGGTATGTGGGTTTGTGTTTTCGAGTTGTTTTATGTGGGTTTGGTTTGCTTGTTAAGTTTTTAGAGAACCCAAGTTCCAGACCAATGAAAATTTAAACTTGACGAGCCGAGTTTGAGCCGAGCTGGCCTAGGCTTGAGGTCGAGCACGCACTTGTTCATGAGCCTTAATAGTTTGCAAACAGCTTGAGTCGAATGAGCTATGGCCAATTTGAATTTTGTTTTGAGGAATAGTGGAATTTTATAATGGTGGTAAAAGAAGAGAGGAGTAATAAGGAATGGGGAAGCCATCAAGTGCTTTCCAGAAATTGGATTTATTAAATCAACTTCAAATTATGAAGGGTTAAAATATAAATGAAATTGAAATGACAAATATGGTTTGCAGATATCAATATTGTCTAAATTGGAAACAAGTACCTCCAAAGAATCAGTTCAAGTAATGGCCTAATGGGTATTATTTAGGTTTTGATCTCCTATTGAAAGGAGGACTGTTGCACAGCTAGATTTGGGATGTTCTAGAAGATTAAGACTTGAAATCAAGCCATCATTTTATATCAACCCATCCAATGCCCTCCCTCAAGTGCAATCCTGCATTGCATGTAGATATATATATATAGAGAGAGAGAGAGGAACTCTCTAGTCCGGGACCCTTGGGTCCGGAACTCATAGTTCCGGATCAAATTTTCATGATCCGAACCGTCCAATGTGTTCAAAAGGTGTTTTTCAAGGTCAATGCCGGAAATCTTCAAAAAACAATACTGGGAAGGGCTTGATCCACGCAATTTTGTACATATGCCGTTTTTGCGAAAAATTGCGTGGATCAAGCCCTTCCCGGTATTTTTTTTGAAGATTTCCCGCGTGGACTTTGGAAAACACCTTTTGAACACATTGGACGGCTCGGATCATGCAAAAACATCTTTTAAAAGCTTCAAAACGCTTCAATCCGGGATTTCCGGGATCCTTGACAGGATCCTCCCCGTATATATATATATATATATATATATATATATATATATATATATATATAGGGGCCGGTTCTCCTCACACTTAAAAAAACACATAAAAAAAAACACATCACTCTACGGGGGCCCACTTTGATGTTTTGAACTGTTGATCTTATTTAAATGAGTAAAATAAAAGGTCCTACAAAATTTCAGCTCAATCGGATACCGGTAAGTGCTTGATCCAAACAGTTTTAAAAACACTAGTTCCTGCCACAGTTTCTGCAAAACTGTTTGGATCAAGCACTTGTCAATATCCGATTGAGCTGAATTTTCGCAAGGCCTGCTATTTTACTCATTTAAACAAGATCAATGGTTCGGAACATCACAGTGGGACCCAGAACAAAATCGAGTGTTTTTTTGTGTTTTTTTAAGTGTGAGGGGAACCGGCCCCATATATATTGATATCTGCAAATCAGGTTCTTGCGTGCTTTCTTTGTAGTAGAGCCTGTATCAAATGGGACCAAACTAGGTTTTGTATTTTCTTTTCAAATTTCTTTTGGTAATGCTTTGTTTGTTTTGATTTTAAGCGAACTGGGTTAGTGACATCGGCATCCTAATTTACGTTGATTTGGAACTTTTTGTTATTGTATGCAAAGAAAGAATGCCAACGATGACTCAACTAAGTTGGTAATTCAGAGGGTGACAAATTGGCAGAAACACTGGGGCTGTTTGAATTTTTTGTTTTGCTGAGGTTAGAGGAATAATGTCTACTAACTAGTTGTCAAATACTCCCTCCGTTTCTATTTGTTTGTCCCTTTTGGGGAAGTGGGTTTTTAAGGGGTGTGAAAACTTTGTATTGTTTTTTCTGTTTTGCCCCTAAATACAGTCAATATTACTGTGACCAATTTTGTGGGACTAATTTGTTATATGAAACTCAAAACATATGCAATATGGATCTTGTTTGATAGATATCAATTAGTTTTATTATACAAAGTTTTCAAAATTATAAGAACCGTTATAAAGTAAAAGATAATGGACAAGCCAAATGAGATGGAAAAAGTACTTTTTAAGGGTAAAACTGTAAAGTGACCCTGTTTTGATGGATGTTTTTAGAAATGGGACAAACATTTTGGAACATCCCAAAATGGAAAGAAGGACCAACAAATAGGAACAGAGGGAGTATAACTTATAAGAATGTAGTCGAAAATCAAGGAAAGAAAAGGACGTTGCTACCCATACAGAGAGAGAGAGGCACAGAAAATGTACAGAGCACGTCACACGATGACACGAATGATCCGATTTTTGCTTGAAATGGTGGGATTTTGGTTTAAGCACTTTTAACCGTCCGATTGAGCTGAATTTTTGTGGGCCCTCTCGGAAAAATGTTTTAAGAATAATTAACGGTTCGGATCATTCATGTGGGACCCAAAAGTGGGTTCCCGAACATGCTCTGTACATTTTCTGTGCCTATCTCTCTATACCCGTAGGTTTTCCCGGAAGAAAATAAGGGCTTTGTTATGGATATGGACAGTGAACTTCAGTCTTTCTGTATTGCTGCTTCTGTTGTGATTAATTACAGGACTTCCAAATTTTTGATGACAAATTTGTTTCCCTTGAGTTTGTTTTGTATGAATATTTAGAAGTAAATTTATGATAACAAATTGATTCTTTGCAAAATTTCGTTTCATAGCTATCACTCATGACAAGTTGATTTGATATATCCTGTAAGTACTTAATGAGCTCTTCATGATTCCATCATTTTCTTGAAACAAATACGGTTATCCCTTTTATCGATCTTCGGTCTTCTTCGTAAGCAACATTGGTACGAGCCGAGATGCCAAACATACGCAAAGCTGTTGGTGATGCTCGGCAAGTGCAGGCAACCAAAACAAGCAAGCTTGCTTTTTGAGCTTACATGGTCTGATGGGATCCAACCCACTGTGGATGTCTACACTGCACTTGTGAGTGCATACGGCCTCAGTGGTCTCCTTGATGAGGCATTTCACACTCTTGATCTTATGAAGTCAGTCTCTGATTGCAAACCAGATATATATACCTATTCCATTCTTATCAACTGTTGCATGAAATTCCGTAGTTTTGATTTAGTCAAAGGCTTACTCGCTGGGATGTCATACTTTGGAGTTGAATGCACTGCAGTTACGTACAACACTATAATTGATGGATATGGTAAGGCCAAACTGTTTGAACTAACGGAGAACTCATTGATGGACATGATTGAAAGTGACGCATGCAATCCGGATGTTTTCACCCTAAATTCTTTCATTGGAGCATATGGGTATCGTGGGAAGATTGAGGAAATGGAAAAGTGGTTCGATGAATTTCAGATAATGGGAATAAGACCTGACGTAAAGACATTTAACATTCTGATTAAATCATATGGTAAGGCTGGCATGTACGAGAAGATGGGTTCTGTTTTGGAGTTTATGACGAAAAGATTCTTCTCCCCAACAGTTGTCACTTTTAATATAGTTATTGAGGTGTTTGGGAAATCTGGAAGTATTGAGAAGATGGAAGAATTCTTTCTGAAAATGAAGCATCAAGGAATGAAGCCCACCGCTGTTACTTACTTCGCCCTTGTTAGTGCATACAGCAAATCTGGGCTCTTGCATAGAATTGATTCAGTCATGAGGCAAGTAGAGAACTCTGATGTAGTTCTTGATATGACATTTTTCAATTGCATCCTCAGTGCCTATGGTCAAGCTGGTGAGATTAAAAAGATGGGTGAGTTATTATTGGCGATGAAAGAGAGAAATTGTAAGATGGACAAAATCACTTTAGCTATGTTGATGCAAGCGTACAAAAAACAAGGCATGATTGAGGCTGCAGAAGAGCTGGAGGATAAGATGATTTCTGAAGAGGACAAGTCAGGTATGCTTCATAATTGTTTCTACTTAAGAATATTTTTTATTTATTTCTAGGTAGTGAAACATGATGTTCTCCACGGGTAACATTCTCTTTGTTTTAGTTTTATTAAATCTGAAAATTCTTGTCTTGAATAGTTTTAAATCTGAAAATTCTTGTCTTGAATTTTTAGTAAGAAAGAAGTTGATCGGATGCTAACATGAAGGGGGATAACATGAAGAAAGGGAGAATACCGACCCTACATGTGCGAATATCTACCACTTCCTAGAGCAGGTACCAAGTGATGCTTGTTTTGCTGCATTCCAAAGGTAATAAATTATTGCATTTGTTGTTAAGTAAACACACTTCTCCCTATTTAGCAACTCATACAAGACCTTTAATTTGATGCATTATGAGCATGCCATGTGACTTTCCTCCAAAGCTTTGTTCATAGAGCTCTTTTGCAATCACCGTGGCTTTTGTTCAGAATTTGACTGAATTTAGAAGGGACTAAAAGAAGGTTTTCCAATGGTTGTGACATATCTGTATTTTCATCTTCTAGAGCTTAGGACCAACTTTATAGAATTACTTAGATTTAGACTAAATAAGAACAGTCCTGCTTACTAAAGCCCGATGGGCTGTGAATGATACACATAAGATTCTAAAAAGGTTGAAGTTCAGTACACAATTAGCAGATATCAATGCAACCCGTTGATACCAACACACTTTCATGGATATTAATGATATTTTACACACTTTCCCAGGCCCTAAGGGCAGTCACTAGCATTTTCCCTATGCTTTTTAAGTTAACTAGTTTCAGTGGTAAAGTGCACATAAATCAAAATGATTCTTGGGTCTGCCCTCTCTGATGCCTTTTGGCTTTGATTTGAGGGCATGATTCCGCAACAAATGCGACGGTATAGGGGGATCACTGTTTCAGTGGTATTCTGTGAGCAGCCACTTTGTGCATTTATTGCCAAAGGTTAGGTCTGTCTCCAATTCATCTGTTTCAGTGGTATTCTGGGAGCAGCCACTTTGTGCATTTATTGCCAAAGGTTAGGTCTGTCTCCTATCCTTCCCCCGCCCATACCCCCAATTATTGGGGACTAAATGGGTTATGTTATTGTTGTTATTGTTGTTGTTTTTAAGTTAACTAGTTGTTTTCTGTCTAGCCTTTCCTATTCTAGACTTTCTGCAAGGAGGTTCCCATAGAATAAAGATCCATGACAACCCATACTAGTATCACACCCACGGTAGCACAAGACCTGCTTCCTGCTGGCTTTGTTTCAGTGATTATAGAACTTCACAGATTCTGGTGTTTGATGCTGTCCAAGTTTAATATGCTCACCTTTCTTCCTTGTTTTCGATGTCTTTCTATTTTCTGAAACATCTCCCTTGCCTTGATTTGTTTAATGGGTTTTGAAGTTGCATGTACATTTGAGTACCGTGTTGCCAAATGCAGTTTCAGAAATGTTTCAAGCCTGAGATATCTCTTATCGGTGCTCTACTTTGTGACATTTTGTTCCCCTCGAGTTCATTTCTAACCAAAAGAAAGAATGAAGAGTCAATATTGGGAGTTTTTACACTTGTGAGTCCAAAAAACTAGAAGCCTTTTTTATATCACAGGAATGCTCTTCTGCAGGTCGTTGTGTTCCTTCAGTGTTCCAGCTGTTTTCTAATGAAAACGAGTAAGCATCCAGTATTGTTGCCTTTGCTCTCGTCTGTTGGGGTGTTTAATCCTGTAAGGTAGCTTCATGACAGAAGCCTGAGATGGTAGAAGGAAATCTTTCACGTTCCATAGTTTACAGCACTACAAATTACTTGCATGGAACTCCTTTCTGAACTTCCATTGGATTTTTCTTTTCCTAAAGAATAATTTATCTGTTTCTAGTTTGATTATGTAATTCACTTACTGGTACTGCTTTTTAATAGGGCTGTTACTCTTTCTTTTCTTTTTTTCCTCCTCTTGATGTCTTTTGCTTAAAACACTCGAATCTCATTTCTGCTTTCATGTATCTGAAACAGGGAAAACTGCTTGTTTCTTGAGCCTGTGTATGAAGCTGTATCTGGTGCAAAAAAGAAATATGTACTACGTAACTTATCAAGGACGGAATTACAACTTGTTCTGGCATGGATGAAGATTGCAACTGAACTACAGAAGATAAACAAGGTAGTTAGGAGGTTTTCCGTTTCGATTCCCATCTGTGCGACGGCTTTAGTCACAGAACACTACGCGCGCATGACACGGTGGTGCTTATAGACTAACAGACGGAGTAATTTTTTTATTTTTCTGATTTTACATAGCTTTGTTTTTTGCCAAGGTTTAATTTGTAGGCGAGCCTAAAGTAAAAGCTGTTGACATTGTTGGTGCAATTATGGTCTGTAATGGTTTGATTTCATGGAATTGGGATATGGAATTAGTACTATACGATATGGTGAACTTTTTTCTGAGAATGAACTTACAAGCAAACAAGGGCGGAGCCACCTTGAGACAACTGGGGTCAGTTGACCCCCCTGCTCCAGTTTTTTACAGGGGATATGTATAGTCTGCACTTAAAGTTTACTTCTTTGACCCCACTTCTAGTTTGTAATTTGCCCATCCTATTATGAACGTCTTGTATTTAGACAACTAAGGGTGGCTAAATGCATCTCCTTTCCTAGGTTCTCCCATTATCAGAAATCCCAAACTTCACCGATTGATTGTTCTTCTCGCGCAATCAGCAAATATTCTTTTGAGTTGCCCTTAATGTATAGAAACCGGACCAGAGACTCTGCTATCTTTGAGGGATTGTAGACCGTGCCAACTTTATAGTGTACATCAGAATCATCCGTCTCGACAATCAATGGTCTGAATATTAAAAAAAATTCTTCTGAGGAAGAAAAGACTCTTCCCCGCAAGAGTTCTTTTATAATATGAACCATTAAGAACACTTTTGGACGATTTGAATGAAGGTTGGAATGACTTAATTGGCACCTATTAAGGATAGCAGAGCCCCCAATTCATATGGATCTAATAATTGACCTCTTAATTTAGTTATTTTGTAATTAGTAAATAGAAAAAATACATTGCAAATGTATCTAATTTTTGACCCCCCTAACCGAAATTGCTGGCTCCGCCCCTGCAAGCAAAGAAACAATAAACTTATTGACTAGGCTTATTTTTTTCTTTGAAGAAATGGAAGACCAAATACATGGACACAGAAAATGACAGTGTAAAATAAATGTAATCCAATCTTCATTTTAAGTACTTAGAATATGTTCAATGAATTAAGGCCTTGTTATAGGACCTCTATTCGGTAATAGAGACAACAGACATGACCCTCTCGAAGGATATAAAGGGACTCCTGGTTACTCAGCTCCCGAGTTTCTTCTCAATAACTACCCTATCACTCACAAATGCGATGTTTATAGTTTCGGCATGCTTTTGTTTGAGATTATAGGGAGGAGGAGGAATGCTAAAAAAAAGTGGGGTCCAGTGATAGGATTGGTTCCCAAAAAACGTTTGGGATAAGTATGAAAAAGGTGAGTTGGCAACAATGACGATTCCATATGGAATAGAAGAGAAGGATAGAGAGAGCGCTCAAAGAATGGCTATGGTGGCATTGTGGTGTGTTCAGGACTCACCGTTGGCCAGACCGACGATGAGTGTTGTTGTAAAAATGTTGGAAGGACAAGTGGAGATCATGCCACCTCCAAAACCATTCAATTATATGTGAATTCATATTGACACAAGGAGCATATGACAACAATCATGGCCAAATACGAGATACAGATTGTCAATTCATCGTAAGAAATGAGAAACCATTTTAATTTGTACCCTAAATAAAATCCGCGATCCATTTTTCCATTTACTTTTGAATTACAATGTCTGTACAAATTAACATATAAGAATTGGGAGATGTAATAAATTATCCAGATACACTTAAATTTATGCTGGATTATAAGTTGGATCAACTGGAAACCATCTTTAATTTCTAGACTTGGGAATAGAGGCAAGAATTGCATGATTTTTTTTTTTTTGGCCTTTTCAGTTAAAGAAATGGGTGATCAATTGGATTTGGAAAATCACCTGTAATACAAATGTAATCCAATCTTCATTTTGTGTACTTAGAATATGCTTAATGGATCAGTACCTGTCTACAAAATAAGCGATTCGAATCATAAGGAATTCAGGATAGGCGAGAAGTGAACCCTACCGAAAGCCCCACTGATGAAGGAAGTTGAAACATGGAAGCGAATTCTAGTTTAAATAGAGGCTTTCAATTTAAGTAACCGCTAACTCTTGGTCTCTTAGAGCCTGTTTGGATGGCGTATTAGTTTGAGAGGGATTAAATAGTAAGGGGAGATAAAATAGTGGGGGTGATTAAATAAGAAATATGGACTCACATTGATGTGACAGTTAAGAAAGGAGGATTAAGTAGTGCATGGTTTGGATGATGGATAAAAAAGGAGGGACAAGAAGGGTGAATGATGCAAAATCATGTCAAAAGACAAATTTGCCCTTTCATATGCCCGTATTAGATTATTAATTAAAACAATTAGATAATTTCAAACATAATTAATTTGTTATACTCAACAAAAATTAAGCTATAATAACTCCTGTTAATTTTTATATAAATAAAAATCATTAAATATTCAATTTAAAAGTTTTTTTTTTTTGGTAAAAAAACGTGTAATACAAATTTTCTTTGTCTCTAAGGCCAAGTTTCACATTAGATAAAATGGGAGTCCCAGAAAATTAATGGGTTGATTTTAGCAATTGAGAAAACCATTTGCATTTTATCTAATGTGTAACACAGCCGAAGTAATATTTGATATGCATTTCTTTGGCTCCTAACAAATATTTGATCTAAACACTGCCACACTTAATAAAAATCCCCTCTTTTATTAACAGTACTCCACTATCATTCACTCCATTAATTGTAAACAACGGAAAAAAAAAAAAACTCTAATTGCGTATTAGTTTAGTCCCGAAACATCAGTCTACATTTACCCCAATTCTAATTGCATATTTTTTTATTAACAGTTTTTTTCTAAATCCAAAAAAAGAAACAAATGACAAGTGGCCTTTGGATTTACAAGAAATAAACGACAAACCAAATGTCACCAAATTGAGATATGTTTTTTTTTTTTTCCATATCTGTTGCCGAAACAGAGAAGAAGAAGAAGAAGGGTGCCCACGTAATTCTTCCTCCCTCATCCACCATGACTAAACACAAGCACCCCCTCCCCCTCCTTGTATTTAATCCGGGTTCTCCCGGATTATTTAGCCGGTGGCTATTTAGTCGGGGTGGATTTTTTGTTCCCAAATCATGGGCTAAACATCCCATCACCTCCTCATCCGGCCGGATTGCTTCATCCCCTTCTTAGTGTTGCATCCAAACGAGGCCTTAATGGAACAAAGATTTGGTTCACATTGTTAGAAGCAAGTTAGCAAGTTCGCAAGTTCCAGGAAACCTTTAACAGTATACATAAATTGGTTGTATACATAAAATGGCCCCTCAGTATTTTGACTTCCAGAACACGTCTTGACTTGACTCCTAGCTGTTCCATGCCAAAGTATTGAAGGGCCTCGTTGATTCTGTGGATATAAAAGAGTGGACAAGATTTAGGTAGGTCCCTTAATTTTGTTAAAAATAAAACTATGGGTACATTATTTGGTAAACACCAAATGCACACCGTATTGTGTGAAATCCACCTCGGGATTTCACACAAATAATCGAAACCTTTCAACTTGTTTAAACAGGTTTTTAAGAATTCCTGTAAAAAAAAAATTAGCTCAATTGGCTATCGGTATAGACTTATTAAGTTCTTTATTCAATTTTCTAACATTTGTGCAAAAAATCAATTAAGCTCTTACCGATTTTAGACTGGGCTGATTTTGTATGTGAATTCTAGAAAACATATTTTGAATAAGTTGATCGAGTCCGATTATTTGTAATAGAATCCTGAAATGGATCCAAGGCAACACGGTGTGTATTTGTTTGGCATCAAATGGTGTACCCATTATTATGATATGACTGTTTTTCAACTTGCAGACATTATAGTGACTATGGTAATACTTGTAATAATTGCCATTATATCATGCGTTTGTGCGAGGAAATTGAGAAGGGCAATTGTGTCTGAAATACAGCATGCCGTTGATACAGCACCACCCGTGTCCTGGAATGTGCAGGTTTGAGTTTGGGAAATCGATTCACCCACAATGGAGAGGTTCCTACGAGACCTGGTGAAAGAAAGACTGGTTAGATTCACGGCCCAACAGTTATATAAGACTTGAGCGATGTAATAAATTATCCAAATACAGTTAAATTTATGCTGGATTATAAAAGGGGTCCGTTTTTTGGGAGGACATAGTAAAATGATTTTTATTGCAATAAGGACATTAACTTTTTCCTTAATGCCAAAAGGACAAATTAATCACATACACATTCCAAAAATGCCTCCACTAGCCAATGAAAGTGTCTAAACCCCCAAACCTAATGAAAGTGCCTAAACCTAAACCCCAGGGTACCATATGAAAGTACCTAAATATAAACCCTAGGGCACCTTAAAGAGCCTAAAATCCTAGGGTATCCACGAAAGTGCCTAAACCATTAAAACCCTATAATTGGAAAGTGCATCCTAAGTGCCTAAACCCAAAATGCCTAAACTCATTATACCTTACCCCAAAGAGCCTAAACCCCCTAAAATTGAACCCAACCCCAAAATTAAACACACAGAGAGAGAGAGAGAGAGAGAGAGAGACGGGTCAGAAAGTGACTGAATGACCTGTCACTAGACTTGAGGGTATTTGCTGCAGCTGTCCTGTGGTATGGAAAAGTGATGGCATGACTTGACTTTAAAGGGTTATTAGTTAGTCAACGCACATGGAAAAGTTACGGGATAAATGGCATGACCTCTGCACACGGCTTTATTGCTTCATTAAGGGTATTTTTGTCTATTGTTGTCCTTGAGCCCTCAAATATTTCCTATCAATGTATTGGATACCTTAAAATAAGTTAAGTTGGACTAAACACCATTTAAAGCCCCAAACTTGGCCTTTAGACCAATTTTCTGTACCGTGCAAGGTTTCCTGGAACTTGCTTCTAACAATGTGAACAAAATCTTTGAAAGGTTTCCGACTTCATCGCACGAGTGGCAATTACGATGGCACAATATTCTCCTAAATGTTTTAGGTAAATTGAAAGCCTGTATTGAAATTAGAAGTTGCTTCCATGCTTCAACTTGCTTCATTAGCGGGGCTTTCGGTGGGGTTCACTTCTCGCCTATCCGGAATTCCTTATGATTCGAACTGCTTATTTTGTAGGTAGTGATCCATTAATCATATCCTAAGTACAAAAAATGAAGATTGGATTACATTTTTATTACCGGTGATTTTCAAAATCCAATTGATCTTCCATTTCTTTAACCGGGAAAAAAAAATAATCATACAATTCTTGCCTCTATTCCCAAGTCTAGAAAGGTTGGTTTCCGATTGATCCAACTTTTATAACAGAAAATTGGTCTAAAGGCCAAGTTTGGGGCTTTAAATGGTGTTTAGTCCAACTTAACTTATTTTAAGGTATCCAATACATTGATAGGAAATATTTGAGGGCTCAAGGACAACAATAGACAAAAATACCCTTAATGAAGCAATAAAGCCGTGTGCGGAGGTCATGCCGTTAATCCCGTAACTTTTCCATTTGCGTTGACTAACTAATAACCCTTTAAAGTCAGGTCATGCCATCACTTTTCCATATCACAGGATAGCTGCAGCAAATACCCTCAAGTCTAGTGACAGGTCATTCAGTCACTTTCTGACCTCTCTCTCTCTCTCTCTCTCTCTCTCTCTAAATTTGGGGTTGGGTTCAATTTTAGGGGGTTTAGGCTCTTTGGGGTAAGGTATAATGAGTTTAGGCATTTTGGGTTTAGGCACTTAGGGTGCACTTTCACTACAAGAAAAAGCAGATTCGGCGACACAACGAAATGCATCGGCAGAAGTACATTTGTGTCGGCAAAGGTTTTCGCCGACAAAAAATTTTGTGTCGGCATGTCGTCGCTGTTGATATGTCGGGAAAGAGTTTTCCCGACGTGAAATTTTGACGTGTCGGCAAAAGTATAGTTTTAGCGATGCGATTTTGCGTCGGCAAAACTTGTCGGCAAATGGTAGTGCGTCGGTAAATGGAGTTCTAAAATCTGGTAGTGTAACACTTTTGCCGACAAGATTTTTGAGTCGGCAACAGTCAATTTAAAAAAAGAAAATCTGCTAGTGTTGAACTTGTGTGCGCCCCATGTTTCGAACTCGAGACCTCTGGTATCTAACTCTACATTACCATGTGTCTACCAACTGCACCAACTTACTCTTTGTTAATATTACTCCAATATCTAATATATAACTTACATACACACTATATACACTAGATACAGTATACATACTTATATCTAGTGTTATATGCTACTTACATCATGTATAATGTTTATATAAATTATATACTTGTTTTTGGAAATTTATTTTCACACTTTTTTTTAATCCACTCTTTTTTTTTTCTTTTTTTTCTTTATCTTTTAACAAAAAAATACATACATTAAGAAAACAAAAAATAGAGTATGGACATCAAAAAGGGAAGTGGAAAAATCACTCCCCTAGTTTTTGAAAGGCTATTATATATAGTATATATACGCATTCATGAAAATTTTGTTTGGATCAAGCCTTTTCCGGTCCCCTTTTTTTTTTTACCGATTCCTCATGTGTACACCATTAAAAACATGTTTTGAACACATTGAACGGTTCGGATCATCAAACTATGGCTAGGAACTATGAGGTCCGTATTTTAGCAAAGTCAAGGATCTCTGACTGGATCCCGCCTGATATATATATATATATATATATATATATATATATATATATATATATATATATATATATATATATATATATATATATATATATATATATATAGACACACACAAACACACACACAAATAACACATATACTATAGATATATTTAGATTTTTGAAAGTTAAATTTTTTTTTTTGACAAAAATCACTTTTTAAGTTCTGTATAATGTATGTATAGTACTGTATTTATACATAAATATTATATAGGAATCATTGCCGACACAAAGATGTCATCGGCTAAAGTTTAACTTTTGCCGATGCACATTCTGTCGCCAAAAGTTTCCCTTCAGGACTATCGCCGACACAAAAATGTCGTCGCCAAAATATTCAACTTTTGCCGATGCACATTTCATCGCTAGAAAAAACTTTCATCGGCAAAAATTTACCGGGAAAATATTTCCCGCCAACCTTGCTTTCGCCGACTACATTGCCGACACATTTATTTCCATCGCCAAAAAGTTTGTATTTACCGACATGAATTACTTTTGCGTCGGCAAAAGCATTCTTTTGCCGACCAAAAATACATTGCGTAGGCAATCTAGTCGCCATTGGTGTATTTTCTTGTAGTGTTTCCAATTATAGGGTTTTAATGGTTTAGGCACTTTCGTGGGTACCCTAGGATTTTAGGCTCTTTAGGGTGCCCTAGGGTTTATATTTAGGCACTTTCATATGGTACCCTGGGGTTTAGGTTTAGGCACTTTCATTAGGTTTGGGGGTTTAGGCACTTTCATTGGCTAGTGGAGGCATTTTTGGAATGTGTATGTGATTTGTCCTTTTGGCATTAAGAAAAAAGTTAATGTCTTTATTGCAATAAAGATCATTTTACTATGTCCTCCCAAAAATAAAAGTATCACTTAAACCGGAAAGAAAAAAAGAGCAAATGATAAGATAGAGATATTAAATTTTCTACAGTAGTAAGTCTTACAAGAATGTAAAAGTATCACTTAAATATAACTCTTCTTGCACTTTTAATAGCTAAAAGTAGTAATTACCGTAGCACATACAATCATAGGCACACCATTTGGTGCACAACAAACACAGAATTACTCATTTTGGGATTCCACACAAATGATTGGACACACTCAACTTATTCAAAATATGTTTTAAGGATCCCTGTAAAAAAACATGCTTAGTAGGATATCGATAAGAGCTTAATCGATGATTTGCTTAATTTCTTGGTACGTAGAAAATTAAGCAAAGAACTGAACAAGACTCTACAGATATCCGATCGAGCTAATTTTTTTTACAGGAATCCTTAAAAAATATTTTAAACAAATTGAACGGCTTCGATTATTTATATGAAATCCCGAAGTAGGCTACACAAAACACGATGCGAATTTGGTATACACCAAACGGAGTACCCATAATTTTATTGTTAAAAAAATTGAGGGACCGACCTGATCTAGTCGGCTCTTTTATTTCCACAAAATCAAAGAGGCCCACTTTGGCATGGTACAGACCTCAATTGGTCAAGTCAAGACGTGTGTTGGTGAAGCCAAAATACAGTTGAGGGACCAATTTCTGAAAGGGTTCGTTTTTTGGGAGGACATAGTAAAATGGTCTTTATTGCAATAAGGACATCAATTTTTCCTTAATGCCAAAAGGACAAATCACATACACATTCCAAAAATGCCCCCACTAGCCAATGAAAGTGCCTAAACCCCCAAACCTAATGAAAGTGCATAAACCTAAACCCCAGGTTACCCTATGAAAGTGCCTAAACATAAACCCTAGGGCACCCTAAAGAGCCTAAAATCCTAGGGTACCCACGAAAGTGCCTAAATGAAAAACCTTAGTTTGCCTAGGTTTATAGATTTGCTATGTTTTAATCTTTTGAAAAAAATTAGCCCACAAATCAAACAGTCAATCAATCACACAATGGAAAGCAAACAATCGAAGAACACAACGATATACGTGGAAAACCCCAATATGGGTAAAAACCACGGGAAGGAATCAAAACCACTATACTCAATGTGTAGTTACAAGCAATCTTACCAACGATCGTGAATCCTCACCAATCGAACCTAAGAACTACTTGCCGAATCCTCGTTCACCACACCCAGTGCTTTGACCGCTGCTGCCTTAAATCCACAAGCCTTCCGTTTGCCTCCCGGAATCCACCGAAGGACTTTGAAGCGCCTCTCGAACTCCACGAAAGGACTTTACTCAGAGATTGATTGTTTCTAATGAAGAACAAACCCCTTGAAGATGATCTTGAAAATCACGGCATTCACAAGCCTTCACAATTCTTCAAGGTTCACAAACCCTAGCCGCCGAAAGTGATGAGAGATGAAAATATTTGTATTAGGGTTCTTATCACCGCAGCTCTAATTATTTTCGACCTAATGGCTAAGATTTTATAGTTGCTGAAATCGGGCATTTTTGCCGGCTGTTTTGCTCGAGCAAAAAATCCAGCAAAAACAAATAGAATGTTTTGCTAATAAAAGGGTCTCGAAATGCTTGAGCAAAATGTGCAGCATCTAACTTCTTTCCTTGTACATCTCCAATGATATAGTTGCCAAAATCCAACGTATCACCAAATCCTAGCATATCACCAAATCCCATATTCTCCAAATCCGTATTCCTCTGTATGACTTCCAAATCCCATATTATTTCCGTATTACTTCCATATTCTCCAAATCCAATCTTTGTCTTCAAAATAAGTAATCCGTCTTTAACTAAAAAAACTACCGCACTCGAAATAAAAATACATATTGATATGATTCCTTTTCCACACCTAAAACAGACACTCTAAAAATAAATACCGAAGATTACAGTGCCATAAAAAATACGATACACCCAAATGTATATGTTTTGGGCATGGATTTGCCAAACTAAAGGAAACTCGGCCTATTGGGCTTACAATCTCCCCCTTTGGCACTTCCATGACAAAACATATTAAACACTAAAAACTGTATCCCTGCAAGCTGCACCACAGACAAGCACTTCACACAATCTTTTAGTGTTAAGCTTCTCCCCCTTTTTGTTACGGAAGGACAAAGGGACATTGGATATGAATAAATATGGAATAAGGAATTAGCCAAAGAATGAAAGCATTTAACGGCTATATGCTAGGCAAGTACTATAATGCAAATGAAACCAGTATAGGTGAAGCAATCAAAATAAATAATAAAACATTGATCTAACAATACCCATAATTAATAAAAGTCTCCCGTAATAAACGTATTACTAATCCACGACCAAAATAATAGCAAAGAGATAATCAAGGCACTAATATTGTGCTTCGAAAACTAACCAAGGAAAAGAATCGGTGAACTCAATATGAAAGAACCTTATGACCAAATGAGATGAGAGTGAAGACACAGAACAAAAATAATTGATGTCATACTAAAAACAATAAATTTTTTTTTTTAAAAAAAATGACTTTCATGGACATATAGAAATATAAAAATTTGGTACGTTTAAGGCACATCCAAAAAGCATACCCGCAATGTCAAGTGATGGTAAACAACAGTAATAAATAAACACACAAATAAAACATGTGCTAGCACTTATGCCATAACCTATCACAGTGGTATGAGAATAAAAGATATAGCATAGGTCAAGACATAGTGACGAAAGTGTGTGTGTGAGTCACGACAAATGACATTAAGCTCAGCCAAAAATCACAAATACTCAGTTTCTCATGAACGCATAGGAGGTCTAAAATCTCCCCCTCCAGAAGTCAAACCAAGCATTTTTAAATTTGTCAATGAGCCAAACTCCCCCTCAACAAATACTGAGTGAATATCCACCTTCCTCTCATGCATTTTTTATTTTGTATTTTGAAACAAAGAACCTCCTTAACTAAGTTCAATTCTCATAATGTGGTCGTGCAATGCCTAAGCCCCTTAAGCTTTCTAATTGACCCGTGTAGCGAGCTTTAGGCCAGTGACACCCAAACCAAATGGCCTTAGGGCACTAGGTATAGAGAATACCCCAACGGACTTAATTACTCGAGTCAAAAAGGCTACGAACTCAAGCTAATCACATAATACAATCACGAAGCTCTCCACCGTTTGACGCGAACACTCACTGCTTACTGAGGCAAGAGGCCCGGTTACTAAGTGAAAAGCCCAAAGATGCAGAGAACAGAAATCAAATATCATCACACTCTTCAACTAAACTCCCAAGATAAAAATTATAATTGTCAGCACTTTTCAACTAACACCACGAGACAAAAACACAAATAGTATCCATTTTCAACTAAACTCCCAAGACAATATCACAAATGCTTAACGGTCAATCTCATGGGGAAAAATAAAGACCTTCTCCAGTTTTATGAGAAATGACAATTAGTGATATGGGGGCACATTATCTTTGTCGTGAGTAAGTGTAAGACACAATGGCAAGACCATGCTACAACCAATATCGCAGCACTCCACATGGATAGGTAAATAGAATGAATGCAGCCATAGCTATTGTGCCCTTATGTAAAACCACCGTTAACAACCAATTCAATCACAAATATGCTCTAGGATATGACACCTTTTTTTCTTTTTCTTTTTTTAATGATTAAGACAAATAAAAATAACTGTAGAAGAAGGCCATGTTGCGAGCAAATAATCTAAGAAACAAAAATTTTGTTTTTTTTTTTTTTTTTTTTTCGTAAATGAAGGGAGCTACATATTATGCAAAAAAAAAAACAATCAATGCAAACCATAGCTAAAATTGAATGATAGCCAACGTATATCAACCTAGACTATGGAAATGAGATCAAACCTTAAAAAGTAAGATCAATTCCAGATGATCCAATGTCATCTAGAGGATTAGTAGGCAAATCCTCACAGGCTACCAAGTTTAACTTTCTTACCCAAATAAGTTTAGTCTTGACCTTTCTAACAATTTTAGGCATGTGTTTGGCAATTACAATATTCCTATCCATAGGTTGTGGTGTCATTTTATGTCTTGGCCTATGAATTTTACTCCCATTGTTATTTGTATAATATTGAAGTGGAGCAATAGTGTACCTATAAAGTTTGAAGCATCGTGGTCTAATATGTCCATTCACTCCACAAAAATGACATGTAGGAACCAACTTGTCAAGAGTATGTGGACTTTCTACATGTGTGCGATACGTATATGCCATACGAAATTTCTTACAATGAGGTCGTATGTGACCTTTGATACCACAATAATGACAAATGGGAATATGTTTAAAAGAGTTTACCTCACCACGCTTGGTAGTGGTACTTTTACCTACTGCGCATTGTTTCTTTGCCTTCGGAGAATTTGCCTCTGTGCGAGTTCCTTTGACATTGGTCTCGTTGATGCGCAACTTGGCTTTATTGGCCACAGAAGGAATGTGAGCACTGGCACTAGACTTAATAAATATAAAGTTTCCTCTTGCTTTTGATGATGAATCACTTTCTATAGAACCAAGGTCTTCTTTGTTTGAATCCATGTTTTGAGATACCAAGACGTCCTCTAAAACTTGTGAACCTGCATCCAAATTCTTAAAAGTAGCACTGGCCTTGTCAAGTTCAACTTGTAAATTTGCTACTTTTGCTTCAAGAAGTTTGTTAGTCTCAAATAAAATATGCATCTTATTTTCAAGAGTCAGATGCTTCAGTTTAAGAACATCAAGTTCATGCAAGGCATCAATTCTCTCTTTCTGACTATCATGAAACTTGGCTGTGAAAGATAAAAAATTCTTGTTATCTTTTTCACTATTTTTATTTTTATTAATCTTTTTCTTAAAAGAGCGTTTAAATTTTTTGGTAAACAACCTTATATCTTCCGTATCATATTTATCATCAAACTCCGAATCATTGGACTCAATATGATTAATTGTAAAATCCAACGGTTTTTCCAGTTTTGCTTTTGAATGATCAAAGTTCATTCTATCAAGTACTTGAGGGCAGTTCAAATTCAACTCCATAGCAAATAAAAATTTAAGGATCCGCTCGTGAAGAAAAAATTCACAAACTTAATATGAGCGACCCGCTCTGATACCAATTGAAAAACCTTAGTTTGCCTAGGTTTATAGATTTGCTATGTTTTAATCTTTTGAAAAAAATTAGCCCACAAATCAAACAGTCAATCAATCACACAATGGAAAGCAAACAATCGAAGAACACAACGATATACGTGGAAAACCCCAATATGGGTAAAAACCACGGGAAGGAATCAAAACCACTATACTCAATGTGTAGTTACAAGCAATCTTACCAACGATCGTGAATCCTCACCAATCGAACCTAAGAACTACTTGCCGAATCCTCGTTCACCACACCCAGTGCTTTGACCGCTGCTGCCTTAAATCCACAAGCCTTCCGTTTGCCTCCCGGAATCCACCGAAGGACTTTGAAGCGCCTCTCGAACTCCACGAAAGGACTTTACTCAGAGATTGATTGTTTCTAATGAAGAACAAACCCCTTGAAGATGATCTTGAAAATCACGGCATTCACAAGCCTTCACAATTCTTCAAGGTTCACAAACCCTAGCCGCCGAAAGTGATGAGAGATGAAAATATTTGTATTAGGGTTCTTATCACCGCAGCTCTAATTATTTTCGACCTAATGGCTAAGATTTTATAGTTGCTGAAATCGGGCATTTTTGCCGGCTGTTTTGCTCGAGCAAAAAATCCAGCAAAAACAAATAGAATGTTTTGCTAATAAAAGGGCCTCGAAATGCTTGAGCAAAATGTGCAGCATCTAACTTCTTTCCTTGTACATCTCCAATGATATAGTTGCCAAAATCCAACGTATCACCAAATCCTAGCATATCACCAAATCCCATATTCTCCAAATCCGTATTCCTCTGTATGACTTCCAAATCCCATATTATTTCCGTATTACTTCCATATTCTCCAAATCCAATCTTTGTCTTCAAAATAAGTAATCCGTCTTTAACTAAAAAAACTACCGCACTCGAAATAAAAATACATATTGATATGATTCCTTTTCCACACCTAAAACAGACACTCTAAAAATAAATACCGAAGATTACAGTGCCATAAAAAATACGATACACCCAAATGTATATGTTTTGGGCATGGATTTGCCAAACTAAAGGAAACTCGGCCTATTGGGCTTACACTAAACCATTAAAACCCTATAATTGGAAAGTGCACCCTAAGTGCCTAAACCCAAAATGCCTAAACTCATTATACCTTACCCCAAAGAGCCTAAACCCCCTAAAATTGAACCCAACCCCAAAATTAAAGAAAGAGAGAGAGAGAGAGAGAGAGAGAGAGAGAGAGAGAGAGAGAGAGAGAGACGGGTCAGAAAGTGACTGAATGACCTGTCACTAGACTTGAGGGTATTTGCTGCAGCTATCCTATGGTACGGAAAAGTGATGGCTTGACCTGATTTTAAAGGGTTATTAGTTAGTCAACGCAAATGGAAAAGTTACGGGATTAACGGCATGACTTCCGCACACGGCTTTATTGCTGCATTAAGGGTTTTTTTGTCTATTGTTGTCCTTGAACCCTCAAATATTTCCTATCAATATATTGGATACCTTAAAATAAGTTAAGTTGGACTAAACACCATTTAAAGCCCCAAACTTGGCCTTTAGACCAATTTTCTGTTTATTTTGTGTGCTTGTATAGTATGAAAGCACTTAGCAAAAATGAAATATTAGCTATTTTTGTTAGGGAAATGCACAAAAGTGGGTGGAAAAGCTCCTCTATTAGGTTATGTAAAATACATATACATTTCACTATTTGACAGAAAGATCTCCAGCATTTTACAACATCCCGCGACTATTCTTCATATTTTGAAACTGTTGAATTATTTCTTCACTCTCAACACTCTTAAACATGTTCTCCTCAATGAATTTGGCCGAAGAATCATTCAACCATTCATCTTCCATCAAAGAAGCAAGGAGCTATATCTGTGTTTGGTTGAGAGTTTTGAGAAGAACATTTTAAGAAATATTTTTGAGATAGTGGTTGGATGGGTTTTTTAAAAAAGTAATAATTAGAAAAATGTGTAATAATTGAAGAGAGATAAAGAAAGAAATGTGAATAATGACTGGAGAGAGGGGTCTGAGTAGAGAGAGAAATGTGATTAATGATTGGAGAGATGAGAGATGAGGAAAGAATCTTTTTGGAAATTTTTTTGAAAATGTGAAGTGAACACAAATTATTGGCTACGCTTATTTTGTTTTGTTGCGCTATAACAATTAGTTGTCCAAATTTAGTTACACTTTCATTTATTTTAATTTTGAATGAGTAATCCAGCGTTAACAATATTGATGAAAATTTAATTTATATCTAAAAGAAATTTTCAATTCAGTTTTTTAATCTAGCTAGTTCGCTTGAACTCCCTGAGATAATAGTAGAGCTGCCTCTGAATAAAAATATGTATTATAACAGGAGATAGGTACAATAAATTGTATTATTGGAGTACATAAAGAAATTTTGATATGTAAAATGTAAAATGTGCACTATTCACTAACATATTTGGCTCAAAGTCCGGATGGAGTATACAGTATATTTTTAGAATAAGATTAATTGAAAAGTTGGCATTTTTTTTTATAACGGGGTGTTCAGGCCAACTTGAGCGCACATTGACTAATTCCGGGGTCCTGGAGGTAATGACCAGACAAAACCCCAGTGGCCCCAAAAGTTTGTTGGCAAGAGAAATGGAACCTGAGACCTTAGGTGGGAGCAAACCCCTAAGTCTCAAGGTAAAACCACTTTGCACCCCTTAGGGTTCAAAGCTGGCATTGTTGGAGTGTGCTAACAAAATGATTAGTTAATATAGAGAAAAATACTGTGGTGACCAGCTCCAAATGACCTTCCTGAGCTGGCTCTTTTCCACCGTAGCAATGAGATCTGACTGTCTTGGTACTTCTGCACAAGAAGCACCTGCTGTTAGCGCCCAACCTGGCCGGAATTTGGCCAGAAAAGGCACTCTGAGTGTCTAGTGAGAATACTTAGAGAGAGAAATGGAGTGTAATATGTTGTGTACATTCTAGGGTTGCTTCCCGTCCACTTATATAGGCCCTCCTGACTTGTGCTCCAAGACCATGGGCAATTCAGTAATTTGGCTCAGATGACGTCACAGCACGTCACGAGCTAAGTCTGTTATCATGGCATGTGCTTGCCTCCAATCACTGTTTGACACGCGTCATAACAACTCAGCTATCGTCATGATGACGTAAGGAAGGTTGTTACGTGCAAATGGCTCGTGTCACGAGCCAAACACGAGTGGTAACCATTTCGGATGACATCAATCATGATGTAAGATACGAACTTCCTCCCGCATTCCTCTCAAGTCACTTCGGGTTTCCCCAGCTCGAGTGACTCGTCCCAATCAGTGTCGTCTCAGCTGGAATACCGATTCGTGCCAATTCGTTTCATCTCGGTACAATCCCATTGGGCTCGCATGACAGTCTGACCCAAATTCCTGAGAAATGGGCCTTGTTACATTTACTGTTTCGGCCCTTGGTCTGTATCATCCTGCTAGCCCATTGAATCCACACTCTCTAAAATTAGCAACTCCGTAGGACATCCACAGTGGGCTCTCAAAAAGGCCCCTAAGTGAGACTCCTAACATTTACCTAGTCATGTGCTCAAGTATTGCCTTCAATGGGCTACCCATACAAACTCTTAAGGGTGGCTCATAAGCTTGGCTCTTGGTACAATAGTTAAATTTAGGTAGCCTTATAGCTAACTCCAAGTGGGACCGAAGTCTTTAATTTTTTTTTTAATATGAAATCTTTGAAAAAGTTGCTGTTGGAAAAAGTTGCCCCTAATTTTTTTTTCACAAAATAGAGAATGCTATTGCTAACCCATTAAGTGCACACATCCTCTCTAAATTTAACAGGCTCTAGGAGTGAAAAGTGGACCCCAATTATACTTATGTGTACACCTTATGATACAACTTAGGAGCAATTTTTAGGGAGCCCACTGTAGATGCCCTTAGGAGTGAAGTTTTAGCAACTCCTTAGGAGTGGAATTTTTGGGTTCCATTTTGCTTACGTGTGAACTGCATGATGGAATTTATGAAGGTTGTATTTGGTTAGATAGTTTTGTTTTGTTTTGTTGATGTCAGCAAATGTAATGAGTGGAGAGAGAAATGAGAAAAATGATGATGTCATCAAAACTAAAACTAAAACTAAACAGGAAACAAACAAGGCCGAACTATTTCTAGGGAGCGCGTTGTGAATGCTTTTAACACCCAAGGACTATTCAAAATCGTACCTCACCATGGGCCATCATTTTTGTCCTCTGCTAGCTAACGATGACCCTTTTTCCCTTCTAAGTTGACTCCGAAAGAGAAAAGTCTCTCACTTATCCTCTTTAAATTCCCCACTCCCCACCTCTTAAATTTGAACCACAGAAGAGAAAAAGAAGATTGGAAATTCCTCACTCCCTCCCTCTCTCTCTCTCTCTCTCTCTCTAAGTTAAGTAGAGGAGGGGAGAAGAAATAAAGGAAAAAGGCCGTTAGTGTTACTGCAGCATTTAAGTCGCGAAAGCAGAGTTCTTTTCCGCAGAGTACCCTTGCCTGATTATCGGTATGTAATCACACAACTCGACTAAAGCTTTCCTTTCGAGTGGTGGCTAGTTCATGGAGTAGAATTCTTAAATATCCCACTTTGTACTAAAATTAAAAATCTTGGGAATACTTTAGCCACGTACCATATACTCCATCTATCCCACAAAGTTGGCCCTATTTGGATATTCCAACTTTTTAAAGAGACATACAATAAATGCATGTCTCATTTCTAAATAATCATTGATTTCCTTTTCTACCCCTTGGAACCCACTTATAAAGTTATTTTAAATTATTTAAAGGATTAATTGTTGAAATTCAGCCACATTTTGTTCTTGGTTTTTCAAATTGCACTATTATTTTGGAACACCCCAAAATGGAATAGATTATGAACTTTATGGAAGGAAGGTAGTATATAGTTAAGTGGTCTGGATAGCAAATTATGTAAAAAAGAACAGAAAATTAGCTCTATGGATGGAGAAGTGTGTATACCTTAATCGTCGCAAGGATTCATTCAGTTTTTATTTATCTTTGAGGACAACCTCACGATAAGATTTTACATTTACCTGTCAAATACTGTGAAATTTCATTTAATAAATTTTTACATCGTGCTCTCCTCCCACCTCCGCCTAACAATCACGTCTGGGCCTCTAACAGGCGACTACCTCCAACCGACAACCATGAAAATGAGTGACATTTCAGTAATTGTGAAATTTCACTAGATTCACAAAAGTTAGTGAAATTTAAAAACTACTGATTTTTATTATTTTAATGCTGGTGAATTTCATCACAAAGCACAACCTCCACTTAGTGAATTTTTTGAATTTTGCGAGACTTCAAAAAGCAAACCACCACTTAT
Organism: Vaccinium darrowii; assembly: GCA_020921065.1. Classification (NCBI taxonomy): domain Eukaryota; kingdom Viridiplantae; phylum Streptophyta; class Magnoliopsida; order Ericales; family Ericaceae; genus Vaccinium; species Vaccinium darrowii. Next base: position 5,458,034 of record CM037152.1, read on the forward strand.
AGTGAATTTCAATAAGTTAGCCAAATCTACTAATTCTAACGAATGATTATAAAACTATAACTGTCTCTTACCTCCTATCTGTCTCTCGTCTCCAAGACACACACACATGCCACTATCAATTAAGTTTATAATTCCTAACAGGTACAAACTGAAGCAGATCGGACCAAAACATTGGCTGATTGGAAAATGAACTCCGTGAGATTGTTTGCCGTTCCAATCTTGGGTTTCTTCGTCATGGAACTTTTCCACATTTGCTGCGGAGAGGGACTCGCTCCTTCTCCTGCTCCAAACCTCAGTCCACAATACCCTATCGGTATCTTTATCATCCTTTACTTTTCTTTTGAGAAATGATTTTTTGGCCACTTTGATTCATGTAGTTATTCAATGTACTCGCGGTCTGGACACGGATTTAGATTTTGAAACCGTGGATTAATCAATCCGGACCGTGAGATTTTTATTGGTCCAATATCTGTAGTGGTGAACTTGGGTAAAATGGACACAATCACATTTTTTGTGCTACACTCGTCACTTTTTGTCAGTCATTAACTGATGACTAATCATGGGGGAAATCTGCAAACAAAAACTGTTGGTGTAATTACCGCAGATAATAAAATAAATTAATAAGCACAACACCAGAATAGGCTGAGGCGCGGGTATCTCGCTTTCTTTAAGGAGATATAGGCTCTGCGGTGGGTAAGTTCCCAATAACCGATGCAGCAGACTACTAGCTATTCTCCCCCAGGATACAACAGCCCAACGTCAGGTTGTGTGGCTCTTACACACTCTGCATAAGTGTGCGAGCCCAAAGCTCCACCAAAGAAACACCTTTCTTTGCCCACAAAAATATAAGTATATAGAAAGTATCTCAATAGAGAACTTATTGTTCCTTACTTATATCACTAAGGAGTCTGCAGGAGAACCTTTATATAGCTCTCAAATAAACTCACAAATTGATGCATGTATTCATAACCTAACAATGTTAAACACTAAATGAACATAAGTTAATGATTACATTATTAACTTAACAAAGAAACAAATGTAAGTAACTTAGTTTTAACGTTTAGGTTAATTAATATACTTCATTTAATATGCAAATGTAACAACAATCCCCCACTCATTTGGATATTAAATTAAGTAAAATATAGGCGCCAAAAATATATTACCGGGCAAAGTGGAGTCGTTATGCATAATGACAGGTGTGCTCTACATTGAACCTTCACTTAGTGAGACAGTAACCTCTACTCCAGAGTCAGTAGTGTGCTCAGCATTGAACTATGACTGCTTAGGGGAAATAAAGAGTTGCTGCTCACACATAACAACTCAGGTGTTGACATAAGCTTTAATAGCCAGCACATTACGGCCTTGTGCTTATCCCAGTTTTCATAAGCGTTTTTGAGATTAAGCCCAAATCTCATAGGAAGCGGCCCCACTTCCACGCTTATATAGGTGAAATCTGTCAAGGATGCTCCTGTAATTCTGACATCCCACTCATACGAGCTACAGATTTTCATTAAGAGTTTAAAAACTCAATCCTCCATCATTACAGGATGAATGCACTTACATCATAGGGATGGACATAAAATAAAATAGTGCATCCTTTAACGATCACCATATGATTCGTTTGTCCCATTGAACCCAGTTACAGGATCGCTGGTCCCCGGGTTGGGTATCCTCATACGTGATTCTTGAATGTTTACGGGCTTCAGCCCTATCCCCCTCGATGTATTCCAAACCCTTTCTCTTGCCAAGGCCTTGGTTAATGGCTCTGCAAGATTATCATAAGATTTAACATAATCCACATTTATGCTCCCACTACTCAGATAGGATCTAACAGTACTGTGTTTTCTTCGTATGGGTCTGGATTTACCGTTGTAGTAACGGTTTTTTACTCTACCAATAGCAGCAGTGCTATCACAACGAATTAACACAGGAGGAATTGGTTTTTCCCAACAAGGGATTTCATGCAATAAATCTCTTAACCAATTCGCTTCCTCACATGCTGAAGACAAAGCTATAAGCTCAGCTTCCATAGTAGAATTAGCAATAATTGTTTGTTTTTTCGACTTCCAGCATATAGCACCACTTGCCAAGGTAAAAATAAAACCTGTGGTAGAGAGATAATCACCTGACAAGGTATTCCAATCAGCATCACTGTACCCTTCAAGTACAGCAGGACATTGTTTATAAAACAAATCATGAGTTCTGGTACCAGATAAATATCTCATTACTCTTTCCATAGCATGCCAATGATCAATACTTGGCTTGCTGGTAAACCTACTCAGTACTCCAACAACATAAGCAATGTCAGGTCTAGTACAATCAGTCGCATATCGCAAACTACCAATCATGCTAGCATATTCCTTTTGATTTATCACCTCCTTATCATCTTTAACAGGAAAAAGATGTACACTAGCATCAAAAGGAGTAACAACATGCTTGCAATCAAGATAGTTATATTTTCTCAAAATTTTCTCAATATAATGCGACTGGTCAAGAGAAATGCCTTCACTTGTTTTAGTGATTTTTATACCCAAAATAAAATTAGCTTCACCAAGACCTTTCATATCAAAATGGCTATTGAGCATATTCTTCGTCTCATTTATAATATGCAAATTAGAGCCAAATATCAATAGATCATCTACGTAAAGACTAATAATCACATGTGAATTTTCATGTGATTTATAGTAGATGCACTTATCACTTTCATTTATTTTGTACCCATTCTCAATCATGCAGGAATCAAATTTTTCATGCCATTGCTTAGGAGGTTGTTTTAAGCCATAGAGAGATTTAGTTAGCTTACACACCTTGCTTTCTAGTCCAGGCTCCACAAAGTCCTCGGGTTGGTCCATGTAAATTTCCTCATTTAGGTCTCCATTCAAAAAAGCTGTTTTTACATCCATTTGATGAATTTTTAAATCACAAATTGCAGCCACAGCAATTAGCAATCTAATGGATATAACACGTGTAACCGGAGAAGATGTGTCAAAAAAGTCAAGATCAGCTTGTTGCTTAAAACCTTTTGCAACTAATCTTGCTTTATATTTATCAATAGATCCATCCGGTTTAAACTTTTTTCGAAGGACCCATTTACACCCAATTGGTTTACAACCCGGCGGTAAATCTACTAATTTCCATGTTTTATTTGAAATTAGTGAATCCATCTCATCATTTATAGCCTCTTTCCAAAATATAACATCAGGTGACGATAAAGCTTCTTGTAAAGAAATTGGAGTATCATTTACATTAAAAACATGATAGTCAGGGCCAAAATCTTTTTCAACTCTAGCTCTTTTACTCCTTCTAAGTTCAACTTCAGTATTTACTTGACTTTGAACAAGAGGAGTAGAAGAACTTGGTTCAGACAAACTATTTTCAGGAAATTCTTCACCCCCACTATTTCTTGATTTAAAAGCTGATTTATCTTCATGAAAAATAGCATCACCTGATTCAAAAATGATATTGTTTTTAATATCTAAAAATTTATAGGCTGTACTATTTACCGCATATCCTAGAAAAGCACAGGTGGTAGCTTTTACACCCAACTTTGGTATTTTAGGGTCTGTAAGCCTTACAAAAGCTAGACAGCCCCAAACTCTCAAATGTCCCAAATTTGGCTTATACCCCTTCCATACCTCAAAAGGAATCAGTTTAGTTTTCTTATGTGGTACTCTATTCAACACATAACAAGCAGTCAAAATTGCCTCACCCCAAAGATTTGAGGGGGCACTTGAATCAATAAGCATGGCATTAGTTAGATCAATCAATGTTATATTTTTTCTTTCAGCAACACCATTTGATTGAGGTGAATATGGTGGTGTAATCTCATGGATAATTCCCAGTGACTAAGCAAACGAGTCAAAGCCAAAAGATACATACTCTCGACCTCTATCACTCCTGATTCTCTTTATCTTTTTACCGAATTGGTTTTCAACCTCTAGAAGGAATTCTTTAAATTTTTCAAAAGCATCACTTTTATGTTTCAACAAATATACGTAAGTATACTTTGAAAAATCATCAATAAAAGTGATAAAATATCTATTTCCACCACGGGTTAAAATTCCTTCGAATTCACATAAATCTGTGTGAATTAATTCTAACAATTCGGTAGTTCTTTCAACACTTTTATGAGGTCGCTTAGTAATCTTTGCTTGACTGCAACTTTCACATTTTTCAAAAATTTTTGTCAGTTTAGGAATTAATCCAAGATCACTCATGATTCCCACATATCTACTATTGATATGACACAAGCGAGCATGCCAGAAATTAAATGTAGAAAGCATGTAAACAGAACTTGTCGATGCTTTATTAATTTCCACACTCAACTTAAACATTCCATCACATGCATAACCCTTACCCACAAATGTTCCTTTTTTAGTTATCACATACTGATCAGATTCCATAGTTTGCTTGAAGCCAGCCTTGTTCAAAAGATAACTTGACATTAGGTTTTTCCTCATGGACGGAGTGTAAAGAACATTTTTTAATGTTAACACTTGTCCAGAGGTAAACTCCAAATCAACCTCACCACTCCCCAACACTTTAGTTTTGCTAGAGTCACCTAGCATAACTGTTTTCTCTTCATCAAAGGGAGTATATACTTTAAACCAAGTTTTGTCATAGCAGACGTGCCTATTAGCACTAGAGTCTGCCCACCACCCTTCCACATAATGAACCATGAAAATGTCTGTAATCATTGCCACATATGGTCCCTCGGTAACATTAGCCTAGGGAACAGGACCAAGTTTCCGAAATTTGCAAGTTCGAGCAAGATGCCCACTTTTGCCACAGACAAAACATACACTATTTTGCTGATTTTGTAAAGGGGGTCCTTGGTTCAAGTATTTCTTAAATCCTTTGTTATGAGGTTTTCCCTGTTTTTTAAAAGTCTTTTTGTATGGCTTCATATAAGCATTCTTAGGAAACTGACCGTTGGGTAAGTTATGGTTATTAGCAGAAACATAATTTACCTTTGTGGAATGTTCAATACCTTCTTGTGTCAATTGTGCATCACGGTTTCTAGCCTCCTCCTCCACGCGGATGCGACTGATCAAGGTCTCCAAAGAAATCTCCTTTTGCTTGTGGCGCATCCCTTTTTGGAATTCCTTCCAAGATGATGGTAGTTTGTCAATAATGCCTGTCACCACAAGATTGTCCCCAATCTTGATGCCTTCTGACGCCATCTCTGCCACTATCATCTGAAAATCTTGAGCTTGCTCCACAACTGATTTTCCATCTACCATTTGGAAGCGAAAGAATCGGCTGGCCGCATATTTTTTCGCGCCTGCCTCTTCAGTATCATACTTGCTCTGTAAAGCTTTCCAAATTTTCTTGGCAGAGGTGTAAGTTGTATCATAGTAATCATAAAAATGATCAGCAAGGCAATTTAAGAGATAATATCGACACTTGTACTCATCTGTGTTGTACTGCTCCACCTGCTCTAGATGAGCTTCATATTCTTCCTCATTCATCTCCTCGGCAAAGATTTTGTTTGGATTTTTCTCTGTGAGAATGTAGGCCACCTTGAGAAGGCTTAGGTAGAAAAGGACTTTTCCTTTCCATCTCTTGAAATGAGCTCCCTTGAACCTGAAGGGCTTGTTGAGGTCGCCAGTGCCGTCATTGATCTTTTCTGGTGCTTGCTCCATGCTATTATCTCCTTAAAATTGTTGGTGTAATTACTGCAGATAATAAAATAAATTAATAAGCACAACACCAGAATAGGCTGAGGCGCGGGTATCTCGCTTTCTTTAAGGAGATATAGCCTCTGCGGTGGGTAAGTTCCCAATAACCGATGCAGCAGACTACTAGCTATTCTCCCCCAGGATACAACAGCCCAACGTCAGGTTGTGTGGCTCTTACACACTCAGCATAAGTGTGCGAGCCCAAAGCTCCACTAAAGAAACACCTTTCTTTGCCCACAAAAATATAAGTATATAGAAAGTATCTCAATAGAGAACTTATTGTTCCTTACTTATATCACTAAGAAGTCTGCAGGAAAACCTTTATATAGCTCTCAAATAAACTCACAAATTGATGCATGTATTCATAACCTAACAATGTTAAACACTAAATGAACATAAGTTAATGATTACGTTATTAACTTAACAAAGAAACAAATGTAAGTAACTTAGTTTTAACGTTTAGGTTAATTAATATACTTCATTTAATATGCAAATGTAACAACAAAAACTAAATCTCACGGAACCTTCAGGCTTCGTTGCTATTTTTTAAACTTCAGGGGAAGTTAGTGTTATTGTCAGAAACCTCAGGGGAGGTTAGTATAACTATGCTTTTCTTATATGAATTTTTCAATTGTTACTGACGTTACAGATCTGCCTCCATTTCATTTGAGTCCTACTTCTCCTCCACCAGCCACCCAAAGTAATGGAGCAGCTGCTGGTATAACTGTTTTTCAACTCCTATGGTTGATTTCATTCCGACTCCTCCTACGGTTGATTTTGTGAAATTTTATCCGCAGGAAAAAAGTTATCAACTATTGTAGCAATTATAATAGCAACTATTGTAGGAGTCGCAATAGTTGCCATTATCGCATGCACTTGCATGAGGAAATTGGAATGGGCATTTCCCACGAGAAAACCACCGGCCTCGAATGTGATTCAAGTTTGGATGCTTGATGCACCTACAATGGAGAGATTCCTCCAAGACCTGGCAAAGGAAAAAGTGGTAAGATTCTCAGCCCAACAGTTACGTAGCTTCACGAATAATTACTCAACAGAGTTGGGTTCTGGAGGCTTCGGAATTGTCTACAAAGGGCAATTCCCAAATGGAGTCAAGATTGCTGTAAAGGTCCTCAAAAAGAGTTCACTAGATAAAAGAGCCGAGGCACAGTTCATGGCGGAGGTGAGCACCATTGGAAGGACTTACCATATAAACCTAGTGAAGCTATATGGTTTCTCCTACGATAGCTTAATGAGCGCATTAGTCTACGAGTACATGGACAATGGATCGTTGGATAAGCATTTGTTCAGCGATAATACACAAAGAATTGACTGGAATAAGTTGCCTAAAATTGCGATTGGGATAGCAAGAGGTATAGCTTATCTTCACGAAGAGTGTCAGCAAAGAATCATTCATTATGACATAAAACCCGGTAATGTGCTACTGGATGCTAATTTTGACCCAAAGATTGCAGATTTTGGCCATGCAAAGATTTCCAATAGAGATATCACACATGACTTTTCGACAGGATATAAAGGGACCCCCGGTTATTCAGCTCCTGAGTTCCTACTCAATAACTACCCTATCACATGCAAATGTGATGTTTATAGCTTCGGCATGCTTTTGTTTGAGATAGTGGGGAGGAGGAGGAATACTAAAGTAGGGCCCACGGATAGCTTGGATTGGTTCCCAAAATATGTTTGGGATGAGTATGAGAAAGGTGCATTGGCAACATTGACACTTTCGTTTGGAATAGAAGAGAAGGATAGAGAGATAGCAGAGAGAATGGCTATGGTAGCGTTGTGGTGTGTTCAAGACTCACCGGAGGCCAGACCACCGATGAGTGTTGTGGTGAAAATGTTGGAAGGAGTGGAGATCATGCCACCTCCTAAACCATTCCATTATTTGTATTCCGTAGGGGTTAATGGGCTTAATCCACCTACTTGTAATAGTTCAGACTTTTCGACCAGCTATGGAACTAATTCATATTGGTACAAGGAGCAAACAACAAGTATCATGGCTAAGTACGAGATAGAAATCGCCAGTTCATCTTAAGAAATGGAAAACCATTGTAATTTGTACCCTAAATAAGAGCCGTGATCGTTTCTTCGTTTGCTTGTGAAGTTCATGGTCTCTACAATTGTTTAAGACTTAGTCAATGTAATAAAGTATTCAAGTACACTTACATTTATGCCTGATCTTTGGGAATAGGGCTGTCGCTGGGATAAACCTTGAGGTGCGGCGACTTTAGGCCTCCAAAATTATAGCAAAAACTGGGAGCCTATTTTGCAAATAAGAAACGTTATCATGTATTAGTTATTCCGCTATTCAGTAGCATGTCCAATGGTTTCTGCGACCTCAAAAAAGGGTCCAACACCTGCAAGGTGAAGTGCTCTTTTTTCTGTTGGATTAAGGTGTAGATAATATATAAAACTAAAACCCTTGTGTTGTAAATTAATTATGCTTTAGTGCTTGTAGATGTAGTAAATGTTACTCATGACCAAGGTTCAATCTTTTACACACAATCAATGTTCTGATAAATTATTTTTCTTTCCCTTATTTTACTTTTAATATCAAATTCACAAACTTGGATGAAAAAAGGTGAAAAAAAAAAAACTCATATTGTAAAAAATTGTTTTCTTATTGGTAAAGTTAATAACATGATTACACTAAGGCCATCCAAATCAGACTTGCTATTTCTCTCTTTTGATACCATTTGGATTTTCCAGTCATGTGGTGTTGATGCTTCTACTCTTGCTTGCGTAGTGAAAGAGGAGATTAGGACCAGACTTGGGTCTTTGATGATGAAGAGTTCTGAGAAGGCTGGAAGGATTTGTTGCACTTGGCGGATACCCTTTAAGCCTCCCTTTGTTTAGTTTTCCATGCTATAGCTAAGATCAATGCTGGTTTTGGGTTGCTGATGACTTCTGCAGTTTTTGTCTGTTTTTGTTGCTTTCATAGCTGCTATAGCTAGCTAAATCAATGCTGGTTTTGGGTTTTCTTGTCCTTCCAGGAGGACTTGTGTTTGGAGCATTTGTTTTTTTGTAATAAATGATTAATTACCCATAAAAAAACAATAACAAAAGGCAAATAAATTTACTTATTGAAATAGCAGGAAATAAATGAAAACAGAAACACCGGTGAAAATGAAAACTTAAATCCCCTGAAAGTTGAGGGTTATTTTTAAGCCTCAAAATAAAAGGACTAGTTCTAACAAGAACTAAAAGATCTTTTGGATACTCAACCAAACAAATTAAGCAGTACCACATTGTTTGATCGATGTTTTCATATCTGACTTTTTCAAGTGCAATTCATGCGACGAGATGTCTACATTTGTACTAATTCATCTACTGCTATGACTGTTTTTCAACTTGCAGCCGTGATGGTCGTATGCTTTTCTGCAAGGAAATTGAGAAGGGCGATTGTGTCAAAACTGCAACATGCCATTGCTATGATACGAAGGACCCCAAGAGTGGTTCAACATTGGGAAATCAATGCACCCACAATGGAGAGCATCCTCCAAGACCTGGCGAAGGAAAAACTGGTAAGATTCACCACCCAACAATTATGTAGTTTCACTACTAATTACTCAACCGTTTTGGGTTCGGGAGGCTTTGGAGTAGTTTACAAAGGACAAATGCGGAATGGAGTCAAGATTGCAGTAAAAGTCCTCAAAAGGAGCTTACTAGATAAAAGAGCTGCGGAGCAATTCATGGCGGAGGTGAGCACTATTCGAAGGACTTACCATATAAACCTAGTGAGGCTTTATGGTTTTTCCTACGATCGATTAAAGAGCGCATTAGTGTTCGAGTACATGGAAAATGGATCGTTGGATAAATACTTGTTTAGCAATGATACACGAGGAACTGATTGGAATAAGCAACTTGAAATTGCAATAGGGACGGCTAAAGCTATAGCTTACCTTCACGAAGGATGTCAGCCAAGAATCATTCACTACGACATAAAGCCCACTAATGTGCTATTGGATGTCAATTTTAACCCTAAGGTCACGGATTTCGGCCTTGCAAAGCTTTGCAATGGAGACAACACCCATGACCCTCCCGAAGGATATAAAGGGACTCCTGGTTACTCAGCTCCTGAGTTTCTTCTCAATAATTACCCTATCACTCAAAAATGCGATGTTTATAGTTTCGGCATGCTTTTGTTTGAGATTGTAGGGAGGAGGAGGAATGCTAAAAAAGTGGGGTCTAGTGATAGCCTGGATTGGTTCCCGAAAAATGTTTGGGATAAGTATGAAAAAGGTGAGTTGGCAACAATGACGATTCCATATGGAATAGAAGAGAAGGATAGAGAGACCGCTCAAAGAATGGCTATGGTGGCATTGTGGTGTGTTCAGTACTCACCGTTGGCCAGACCGACGATGAGTGTTGTTGTAAAAATGTTGGAAGGACAAGTGGAGATCATGCCACCTCCAAAACCATTCAATTATACCCGTGAAAGTTTAGACTATTCACCTGGCGATGGAACTAATTCATCCAGCTATGGAATGAATTCATATTGGCACAAGGAGCATATGACAACAATCATGGCCAAGTACGAGACACAGATTGTCAGTTCATCGTAAGAAATGGGAAAGTGAAACCATTTTAATTTGTACCCTAAATAAAACCCGCAATCCATGTTTCCGTTTACTTTTGAATTACAATGTCTGTACAAATATATAAGACTTGGGCGATGTAATAAATTATCCAAATACACTTAAATTTATCCTGGATTTAATTATAAGTTGGATTAACTGGAAACCATCTTTTCTAGACTTGGGAATAGAGGCACAAGAATTGCATGATTAATTTTTTTTTTTTCAGCTAAAGAAAGAATCACCGAAAACCCCGTTGATGAAGCAAGTTGAAGCATGGAAGCGAATTCTAATTTAAATAGAGGCTTTCAATTTAAGTAACCTAAGGATCTAGAACGCTTATAGCCCCTTGCGCGCTGTAATTGTACTTTTAGGCCATATGTTGGCTTGAGCGCAATACTAATCTAAGGATCTAGAAAGCTTATAGCCCGTGTGCGCAATACTAATCTAAGGATCTAGAACGCTTATAGCCCATGTAGTTGTATCCGTTGTCTTTTAAGAGAATGTTTGGACTTTGATTCTATAGAGAGGTACCGAACTCCCGTTGTTATCCATTAATCTTTTCACTAACTCTCGCTGATGTTTATCGTATGACAAAAAAAAAAAAATTAGAAAAGGTAGCAATTTGAGTTGGAAAACCAATACAAGGCCTCTTTGATTGTGTGGATATAATTAAAATAGTAGACATGATCAGGCCGGTCCCTTAATTTCTAAAAAAATTAGGGGCCTGAAAAGATCATGCGACCGTAATTACTAGTTTTGCAACTAAAAGTGTAAGAAGAGATTCATTTAAGTGATACTTTTACAATCTTGTGACGATCGCCACTTTCAAAATTTTAATCTCCATATCTTGTCACTTTTTTTTTTTTAAATTTGATTTACTATTTATTTGTGTGCTCGTAAAACAAGAAAGCACTAAATTGAAGCTCCATTGCTATTCACACGCATATTAATTATGCAGGTAGATGTGGGACTCCAGCATATGGCGCTAAAGTTAGGAGAGAGACAATAAGAATCACTTCATATACTAATTCTCAAACTAGGAATGGTTCCATTTTCTAATTTAAAAAAAAATAATAATAAAGGAATGGTTCCATTTTTGAGAGCCTTTCTATTAAGGGGTGCTAATTGAGCCCAAAGCCAGCCAAAGGTCAACTTGAGCTCAAGCATGCCCTACCTGCTATACACGAATCGAGGAGGGTCTGCTGTCCCTAGGGGATAGTTTATAAGGGCCAAGGACAACAAGGGTTGCTGCCCTTATAGGCGTCGTCGTTTCATGCACATAATTGGCATGTCAGCTCTTCCACTCGAGGATCCGTACTTTGGCATTCACTTGGTTTTTTGTTGCCATTCTTTTTACGTTTTGTTTTGTCTTTTTTTATTCTTAAATTTTGTGTCAATAGAGCTTACCACCCTAAGTTGATTCTCTTCGACATTGATTTATTCTTGGGGTCACCTCAACTCACGTAAATGCATGGAAAGAGATGTGGGAGGGGCGCGCTGGAGATGTTAGTCTGATTTATCGAGACACTCTTCATTACCCAAAAAATAAAATTTAAAAAAAAAACCTTTTTCAAAGTGAGATAGAGTACATTTTTCTAGAAATGGTTGAGTTTGCAGTTTTTTTTTTTTTTGTCATTCGTCATTCCTAATCTATTATATAGGGGAGGAGAGAATGAGACTCGATCCCAAGATGCAGTGTGGGGCATCCAAGAGTTCCACTGCATGAGCTAGCCACCACTTGCAATATGTAGTTGGCTGGAGTAAATATTTGCAATGAATTACTAAAAAAAATCCCAATTTTGAGTTTTATGTTTGTGAAAAATGTCTGCAGTTTTTTCTTTTGGTTCAGGAGCATCTCAACTGTTATGAAACATTTGTAGTGATTTGTAGGAGTAATGAATAAAGGCCATGACGAGGAGTCCAGTATTCCTATAGGGACAGCAGGGGCTGCTGCCCCTATACACTCGGATAGCATTGAATGCATAGCATTGAGTATCTGCAAATAGTTAAAGCGTTTTCCAAGGCGGCCGCAATGACAAAGACAACAATGGTTACAACCCTTGGAGCCGAGAAAATTTTGGGTGCAAATAGGGTGGCATCCAGCTGGTGCCTTTTCAGCACATTCGGACCGTTCAAAAGTGTGTTAGACTGTCCGGATTAAAACACACTCACTCCTGTTTCTCTCTACAAATCTGGACCGTTCAACACATTTTGGACAGCCCGTATGTGCCGAGGGGCACCATGATTAAAAACTCTCTCTCCTCTTCCTCTCCATTGTTTCTCTCACCAAATCCAGATCGGGAACACACTTTTGGATGTCCCGAATGTGCCGAAGAGGCACCACGTCGGATGCCCTATTTGCACCCAAAATTTTCTCGAGCCGTTGGCCCCAAACTTCACCCCTATCTTCTCTCTCTCCTGAACTTCTTACTCCCTCTGTACCATTTTTATTGTCGACTTTTTCACTTTGGGTTGTCCCTTAATAAGTGTATATTTTGAAAAGTTAATGGGTAAAAATTTATACAATTACTATTTTGGCCTTTTGAAAAGTTAATGGGTAAGAGTTAATGGGTAAAAAAGAAAGATAATTTTGAAAATTTGAAATAAAAGTTGATATGAGAAGTATAAAATGGAGGTAAAACTTGATGTGAAAGGTGTAATGATGATCACGTATCTTTAATAAATTGAATTTGCAAAACAACACATTTGAAAAGGGACGGGGAGAATAAACTTCTTGTTGCCAAAAGATAGATAAAAGGGACTTCGTATCAAACATAAATCTTATTTCTATCTTGGGTACTCGTTAATTTTAAAGGATATGAAGTGTTTCCTAAATCCCTTTTTAAGTGCCTAACTTCATAAGGGGGTGTTCCTTTAAGGGTGTTTTTAGAATAAATTGATTTTTCACAGTTTTTTATGGGATGTATTGTGAGATAATGACATGTCTTTAGTTTTGGAAAAAACTATTTTTTCGTTAGTGGAACTGTAACGCCCTACATTTTTGGGAATAGCGTTATGGATTATTATTACAATTTAAAGACGGTCTTAAACAGTAATAATAATAACCAAAAATACATATAGATGATCTATCCTTCACAGATTACAAAAAGGTAAACCGGGTGGACTCTATGGCTCTGTACGTTCCTTGATTTGGTCATGCTCCATGTCGGCAGCTCCTCCGGTGCTATATTATACCTCCTGTTCGTCGACATAGTCTGACATAATACGTCAGAATCGCAAAGCAACATCCTTATATTATGTCAGGGTTACACAAGTGCAACACCGTGAGCGAGGACGCTCAATAGATACCCTACCCCAACTTTAAATTAGCAATTCTAGAACAATAAAGTTGGCAGGTAAATAGTTGAAAATCATTTATCAAAACAGTAAGTTCATGCGTGTCAATGCATCAGTATCAAATCAAATCAAATCAGAGTGCAGCTTTAATAAAAATCAGTATCCCGTTTCTTTTCAAAACAGAGTGCAATGTCAGTATTTCGTATCATTTTCTCATAACAACATTCTTCTTCAAATTTCAACCATATCAACATCTCACATCACTCGAAAGTTATTGGCCCGTTCTACAACCCCGTTCTAACGGTCACCAACCTTTCCGTTTGAAGGGTCGGTCACTCATATACTAACTACCTGCAGTTATGAGGTCCGCTAACTTCGCGTCACACACAACATAGTTCTGGCTACCCATCTCACTGAATCCCCGCCAGTTTGTTTATGAGGTCCGTTCACTGTGTTGTACTTGAGTAAGTTCTGACCGTCAAATTCACCCCGCGGAATTGGAGGAGAAGCTCTAAACAACACTACCGTATAGTTCCATTGAGCTTCGACCACCAGTTCACCCCAGGGAACTGAGACAAGACTCTACTGGCAATATCGTCTTAATTTACATCACATCATCATTTTCATTCTTATCTCTATTTCTTCTTGTGAAAACAATCGTTCGTTATCTCGAAAAACGTGTTGTGTCGTACCGTCTAGGGAAAACGTGCACATGTCGTGATTTCATAAAAATCTTCTGTTCATAATCGTTTCACGAAAAATCTTCCGTTTAAAAATCATTTTACGATAACCGTGTTACTTTAGTATAATATCTCGTTTGGTGACTTTCTTTAGACAATGAGATAACCAAGAGAGTCCCAGGCTGGATGGCCGCACGAATGCAGTTACTGTCACCATTCCTTTCTTAGACAGCGCTAGGCATATCTTTTTTGACAGACCCTCAAGGGTGTTATCCTTGGGTTAATCTCAGCAGTCCAAGTACAGTCAAAACATTTTGAAGTCGCTTTAAGAAAAAGTTTAGTCGGCTATTTCCCAAATCTATCGGGCAGCATAACGGCGTAAATTTGAAAAGTCAATTTTCATTTGGGCATTATAACTGGGTAATTTGGTTTTCCAAAAGTCTATCGGGCATTATAATGGTGCATTTTGACAAGTCAATTTCAAATCGTGCATAGTAACGACTAAGTATGTTTTTCAAAGTCTAATCTTTCATTAAATCGCTAACCATCCAACATAATCTCGTTTAAACATAATTAAGCACATTTTAGCATACTAACAACATATTTAATATGAACTAGTAAATATTAATCTAGGGTTAAGATAAAGTATCTACCTTAATTCCGATGATTAGTCGGAAGCCGATTAAGCTAATTGGATTCCGGCGGAGTAACGGCTACTCGAACGCTTTCTTGCTAACTTACGCTACTCTTCTAAGATTTAGGGGTGGCCGAGAGTGGTGGAGTGTGGTGGTTTAGGATGAGTTTCAAGAAGAACTCATTGAGTTTTTCTACTTGGAAAACTAGTTTACTACAAAGGTGGTGAGGAGAATTTTGAGTGTGAGAATGAACTAATGAGAGAACCTATTTATAGTGAAGCAAGAGAGCTCCCTCTCCCTCAAAATAACCAGCCATTCCCTCTCCCCACAAGTGTCCAAAAAAACCTTTTGTAAAAGTAAAATTGTAGGCTTTTAATGGCTAGTTTTAGGATATGGATAATTTCCCCACTAGATTAAAGCTTGGGCTCCAAGTATGGGCTTCTAGATACTTAGGATAAGACATAATTGTTTACATATAAAATTAACAAATCCAATAATTAATTGACACGTAATGAATATGCCAAACATTGGCAATTACCTGTTGATAAAGGCACACTGGATTAAAGGGATATATCTGAATAAATACGATGTCGTATGGTTTTCTCAGATTTGAAAAGCGGTTATTGGCAGTTACAAGTCAAGGGTGAATAAAAAATTGACTTCGAGGTCATGGTATTAACTGCTAAATACATAAGCTCCACGTGTAAATTCGTGAAATAGGCAAATTGACAGTTAGAACACGTGGAGTGCCTATTAAAAGGCAGTTATTCTCCTTAACGTATAATCATTTGAGTTTAGTTCAAGCAACTGTGCAGATTCAAAATTAAAGCTTGTGGAGGAAGAATTAGAAGGATTCAAATTCAGACGTGGAGGAGGAAGAAACTGCCAACTCGAAGAGTGGAAGTTAGAGTTCGAAGCAAGCCAATGTTCAAATTTATTGAGCGGGAAGTTCAAACTGCAAAGCAGCGTCTATAAATAGAAGAAATTGAAGAGTAAAAAGCCCCGGACAAATCTTCAACAAACAGCTATCAAAAAACTGATGCTTGGTTTGTTCATTGGCAAAGTAGTTTAGGATTTCGAACTCAGTTCGAAGTAGATTTAGGAAGTAGATTAGGAAGTAGTTAGGATTAATCTCGGTTGTTCTTGTAACAATCACCTGTTCGAAGTTCTTGTATCTGAAGTTGGAGACAATTTCGAAGTAAGTTTACTTTTGATTTACTAGTCAAAGTATCTTGTTTCTTTTTGTTTTTCAATTTCCTAAGTTTGTTGGTTTACATTTCTTCACTTGTTGAGAAAATCCTCTTAGTTGAGGTAATTGAACCAATAAAACACAATCGCCTGATTAGATTTGGTTTTTCCAAAGTTAATCTGAGGGAGGAGATTGAAACTCTCTCTGGCACGCTCGCACACAATTATTTTCCATTTGCAAAGAAGTAAAAGAACCAAACACATTTTTTGGCACGCCCGGTGGGACCCCTGAAAGTGTTGAATGGCTCCAAAACTTAGGAAGCAAGCAGATGATTCTCAGGTTGGCCAAACGCCAGAAGATGAGAATAATGTTAATTCTAGAGAGAATGAACAAGTGGAAGGCCTTCAAACAGGCCCAGAAACTCATACTGGTCAAGACTTAAATGTGGGAATTGGCCAGACTTCTCGAATGAATACTAGGAATAATAAAACTGTACATGTTGATGACCCAAAGAATCCAGAAATTGGAGGAAATGTGTCATCTAGTCAGTTTGCTGAAATGATTGCCACATTTAGAGAACTGGCTCAGACCCAGAAGCTTATGTTACAAAAATTAGAAGAGCAATCAGGGCTTAGACATGATCCTTTGCCTTCATTTGAGAAGGATAAAGGAGAAGCTAGTACAAGCAAATTTAAGTCAAGGCCTGGAAAAGAACCTATAAATGTAGATGATATACCAGAATCTTGGTATGAACCTGTAAAAACTCATGATTATCAAACTTCTAAACCTAAGAAAGTGTTCAAACAAAACACTAATGTCCCATTCGAACCAAACTTTGATGGTTTAAATGAGGATAAGGGTTTTAGAAACAATGATTACGGGTTTGATAAGTATGTATTCACTCCTGGAAATCATTTTTATGAGAAGGATAGGGCCAGTGCAAAAAGGCCTAATCCAGAGATTGGAATTCCTAAGTACGCAGGGATACCAGAGATGGGAAGGGTGCATTCGAACTACTTATATGAACCTCTTGCAAAGCAAGAAGGAGGTTTCAAGCAACATAGGCCTTTTGATGATCCTTTTCAAAGATTTCCAGAAGAGCACATGCCTAGAAATGCTACTTGAGAACCACCTATTAATTCAAGAGTACCTCTAGGTGAACGTCCAGCCCTTCGAGATGAAATATTATGCCTCATGCAAGAAGTATATGGACCTCTAAACCGAGGGGTACAAACCCAAATTTATAGAAAGCCCTATCCGGAATGGATAGATAGGCAATTCGAAGTCCCTAGGGGGTTTAAAATCCCAGATTTTACTTTATTCCTTGGGGATGGAAAACAGTCAACGACTGAGCATATTGCCAGGTTTACGGCTCAATGTAAAGAGTTAGGCAATAATGGGTTCATTAAGTTGAAATTGTTTTCTAATTCTTTGACAGGATCAACCTTCGAATGGTATTCTAATTTAACACCAGAGTCAGTTCCAAATTGGCAAAGGATGGAAGAATTATTCCATGCACAGTTTTATCAAACTGAACCTGAAGTCACTATGGCTGATTTAGCAAGATTAAAGCAGAAACCTGATGAAAAAGCTGCACAATTTATTGCTAGATTTAAAAAGGCTAGAAACAAGTGCAAACTTCAACTACCAGAAGTTGAATTTGTGAGAATAGCACAAGATGGTTTAAGTAGAGAACTTAGGAAGAAGTTCGATTCTACCGAGTTCAGAGATTTGGTTGATTTAACTTACAAAGCTGCTAGATATGAATCTTTGTTAGAAGAAGATGTCGATAGGAATAACTCTTCCTATTCAACCTATTATAAAGACTCTACTTATGAAATTGATGCTGCTGAAATTGTTGAGCATGACCCTTGTGTGTGTGAATGTTTAATTCGAAAGGATTCTTCTATAGCGCCAAGGACTAATAAGAAAGCAATTAGCAAAGTATATTCCTTTGATGTTTCTAAAGCAGATGAAATTTTTTATTACCTTTTAAAGAAAAAGTTCATCAAACTGCCTGAAAATGTTAAACTCCCAACTTTGGAAGAAACAAAAGGAAAGAATTATTGCAAATGGCATGCTTCTTGGACTCATTCAACTAAGAATTGTAATGTTTTCCGTGATAGGGTTCAGGAGCAAATTAAGAAGGGAAGGATCATGTTTCCAGAAAAGTCTATGGGAATAGACACAGATCCATTTCCAAAGATTGAAGAAGTGACTGCTAATACCAATGTGCCAACTTT